>REGL01001428.1:1704-13134 GCA_004194395.1 Aurelia aurita complex sp. Pacific
CCCCCCCCCCCGCTCAAAAATATCAAAATTTCAACTCGGTCCAAAAAGGGTTAAACCCGAAACCTTGAACCCGAGACCTGAACCCGAAACCTGAAACCCGGAAAAAAGTTTGTCCGCTTAGTTTGACCTACAGATATGGGAAGCAAAAGGTGCAGCAAGTGACCTTATGGTTTCTTTGCTGGAATCAGTTGAGGAGAAGACATTGGAGTTGGAAGACCTCAACAAAGAATTAGCAAGAAAACAACAAGAAAAGAACGATTTAGAGGAGAAGATTCATCAGGAAAAGGAACTAAATGGAAATTTTTTACAAAGAACTAATGGCAAATTAATAAATAATTCAAAAGACCCAATAATTTTCAGAAAACATATATCAAATGAAAAAAAATTAATCAAGGAAATCATCAATTCAATCAAAACAATCGAAAAATCCATCACTGACATTACAGCATTTTTGACGATAACGACAGAGCGGAAACGATGCGCGCCTGCGCACTAATGTTGCCTAAATCGAAGGATGGAAGGCAAAAACTCACGCCGTCGAAATTCTGATCGAGCAGTGAAAATGAAATGTTTTCGATCGTAAAATGCTTCTTAGCGGCAGTTTATAGAGGGAAAATATTGATTACATGGTACACATCTTGTTCAGTTTTCTTTCGTCTTTCTGTTAAAGGTAAAAACATTTATGTAAGCGGAATATATTTCTGTCAAAATAGCTCAATGAAATTGCAAGTGAAAGCTAGGACTGGCAATTTCTCAAGTGTCGCCCCTATGAAAGTCCCAAACATAAGGCCGTTTCTTAACACATACGGGATTTTATGCTTTTCATCTAAGAGGTGGGGATGCCTCCACCATATATCAAGAGTTCTCGTGAATCCAAGGTTGTTCTTGCTCGCAACACCGAAAGAAAGTCGAGGTTTGATTAATTTCGAAAATTTTCAACGCCCTCGAAATTTCACAACAGTGTTGATTCACGGCAGGGACCTTATTTGGTGGAAATTGCTTGAAATCACTTACCAATGAATGAATTCTTGTTAAAACCAGTTGCAAAATTTGTGTATCCTCCAAATACAAGAATTTTAGTCACAAATTGACAATTATTTGCGATGGATACCGGCAATGTTTCAAATAAATCCAGAAGTCTTGCCTAAAATGGGCTCCTTCCATGTTTCTAGTCGCTGGAGATGCTTCAAGTCGTCACTGAAACTCGACTGATGCGTAAATGATATACTCTGAGTATTTAAAAATCAAAGGCATGCCTTTTCTAGAAAAAAATAAGCGTCTCCACAACTTCTTCTTGCCAAAACAATGCCAAAAAAGTTATAAGAATTTCGCAAGGAGAACATGCTATTTCTCTGACGCGACAGTGTATTCGAATTTCGAATAACAGAGGGGCAAATATAAAGTTTTACAAAGGTTTCATCATAATTTTGAAAAATATTTTTCAAAGAAGCCAAATAGACAAATATTTTCGAAATCCAAGATCAGGATGGAAATTGATTTTCATCCATACACGTATTTTTTTCATAAGAAATTGCCCATAGTATAAGAAACTCAACTCTCGGAGCGCCAAAAAATTAAGAAACTCCAGTACTGGGAAAATATACTATTTATTTTGATGAAGGTAATCCTTGACATATTTTTAAATTACTTTCCTTTGTTTCCTATATCATATTACTCGTATTAAGAAAAGGCTTAAAAAAGCCTTGTTTTGAAATATTCACGAGGGCACATGTAGTGAACAGTTATGGCTCGTGTTATGGAGCCTCTAAAGAAAGCCGTAAGAAATTCTGAGTACTCAAAATCTGATAATGTTAAGAAGCTTTCAGTACTGGCCCATATTCTTAGTTTCCTATGAAAAAATACGTGCAATGTGTTTTTGATTACACTCTGCTATGAATTTAGAACGGTTTTCAGAAAAATGGAGAAAAAGGCCACTAAACTGACATATCAAATTTCTTCAAAAAGTATTTGAAATCTACCCAGCTGCAGTTTTGGAATGAGCAATAGAAATCTCGCATGCTTGAAGATCGTTCCGGATTGTTCAGTAACGGGACTCAAGCAACGGCGAGTGACGGGGCGGAATATGCGGAGGAAAGGAGAGATAGGAAAAGAGAGATAGCCTCTGGGACAGTTGATACAATGCTTCGTTCCTGTGAGGTGTGATCATAAATAAACACGACAGAAAGTTGTCTGTGACATCTTTTCATCCTGCTCCTAAAATAGGAATTTTGATTTTATTTGTTCAGAGCATGTCAAGGGTTCTTATCCCTCCCTCTTTCTGTCTTTCGTTGCTCGGACTTTTGTTCCTTTTCTTTGCCTCTCAATTCTTTTGGTTCTGGTACCCAGGGAAATAAAACTTAAAATGGTTAAGACTACAACTGTAACTGAGGTGTCTTGGCAAGGGAAAAGATTATCATATTAATGTTTGTCAAATGCTTTCGATTCTTTAATTATAACCGCCCGTGTTTCAGGCATATTTTTTAAGATTGTCTAAGCAAGTTTCTGCAACAAAAGGGCACGTACCAAAGCCTACTAAAAATTAACTGCGAGAAAGCTATTCATTTTACGCTAAAAACATTTTGTTCAAAATAGTGCCTAAAGTGCAAAAGAAATATTAGTTTGGCCGGAAAAATATAAAAGGTGTAAAAGGTCGTACAGCCAGGCAGACTTTCACTACTTTTTCGGGAAAACTTGAATGATCATTGGTAGAAAGTTTCTTGATTTTTTTTAATGTTTCCTAACTTTTTGAGTGAATTCTTTCCTTTCTGATCTTGACTTCTGTTTGTTATTTCAACTGCTATTTACTTGATTCATTTCGAAAACATTGGTCTATTTGGCTTCTTTGAAAAACATTTTTCAAAATTATGATGAAAACTTTGTAAAACTTTATATTTACCCCTCTGTTATTCGAAATTCGAATACACTGTCGCGTCAGAGAAATAGCATGTTCTCCTTGCGAAATTCTTATAACTTTTTTGGCATTGTTTTGGCAAGAAGAAGTTGTGGAGAAGCTTATTTTTTTCTAGAAAAGGCATGCCTTTGATTTTTAAATACTCAGAGTATATCTTTTACGCGTCAGTCGAGTTTTAGTGACGACTTGAAGCATCTCCAGCGACTAGAAACATGGAAGGAGCCCATTTTAGGCAAGACTTCTGGATTTATTTGAAACATTGCCGGTATCCATCGCAAATAATTGTCAATTTGTGACTAAAATTCTTGTATTTGGAGGATACACAAATTTTGCAACTGGTTTTAACAAGAATTCATTCATTGGTAAGTGATTTCAAGCAATTTCCACCAAATAAGGTCCCTGCCGTGAATCAACACTGTTGTGAAATTTCGAGGGCGTTGAAAATTTTCGAAATTAATCAAACCTCGACTTTCTTTCGGTGTTGCGAGCAAGAACAACCTTGGATTCACGAGAACTCTTGATATATGGTGGAGGCATCCCCACCTCTTAGATTAAAAGCATAAAATCCCTTATGTGTTAAGAAACGGCCTTATGTTTGGGACTTTCATAGGGGCGACACTTGAGAAATTGCCAGTCCTAGCTTTCACTTGCAATTTCATTGAGCTATTTTGACAGAAATATATTCCGCTTACATAAATGTTTTTACCTTTAACAGAAAGACGAAAGAAAACTGAACAAGATGTGTACCATGTAATCAATATTTTCCCTCTATAAACTGCCACAAAGAAGCATTTTACGATCGAAAACATTTCATTTTCACTGCTCGATCAGAATTTCGACGGCGTGAGTTTTTGCCTTCCATCCTTCGATTTAGGCAACATTGGTGCGCAGGCGCGCATCGTTTCCGCTCTGTCGACGATAACTGATCAAACCATTCAATCAATGAAATGACCATTCAAGACCCATTTGCACTTGGTTCTTGATTCCATGAGATTAAAGACGGCTGTCTACCATTCAGGAGCATTGACTGGAAATGATGTGCACAAGCTGACTACTGCAAAACAAATATATTCACTGACATCAGTTTTCAAGCCTAAATCAATCAATCTTCTGGATGGGAAAACTGCCCTCTTTGGTGATTACAACCTGGCACAAAAGATGTATGTGTGCTTGAAAAAGTTTACTGCATGCTACAAATTGTTTATGGCAGATAGGGTCCTTTGTAGACATGAATTCGCTGTCCTGGCAGTCAGATGCTTTAGCATTGGTAATTGGCTACCTGTAAATTTTCCAAAAGACTCTCTTGGCAGAAAATTTCATCTCCTTCATTATGATGTTCCACTTAAAGCAATAATGTCTGGCATTGTGGAAATGGAAGCTGAACACTGCTTTGATAGCGCACTCAATCTAAATTCCTCAATTGTCAACTCCTCCCCAGAAAAACGTAAATCTATAAATAGTGATTCCGTTTTGCTAGCAATTCTAGGTACAAAGTTCCCTTGGGAGACTTTCATGGGGAATTGAAGAACGAGGAGGTTGTGGCAGAATTTCCCGTGAATTGACAGTCCCTTATATCCACTTCCACAATAGAGGAAAGCAGAGTCTTAGATCATCTCAGAGAAAGAGTAAGCTGGTGTCTGATGCCGCTAATATGGTCGGTCAGATTTTATCTCGGTATAGCAAGTACTGTGTGTGGAGAATTGGCTATCATCATATTCGTTCTTGTGACTCTCGCAAGGTACAATGTCCCTATTTTGACAGGAAAAGCAACTTGTAAATTTGACGGTTGTCGCCATATGGCTCGATTTAGGATAAAGAAGTACACTTCAAACGATATCGTGCTTACATTTTACACAAAAAGGATCCACTTGAGGCAACGCAAATTTGTGGCACTGATAGGGAGAGGTTGACAATGTTCTTTCAATGGGATCGTATGACCCTTCCATTGAAAGAGTTTAGAGAGGATCTTATGAATATCGATGCAGATTCTTTCATGGCTGGCAACCAAACCGAAAAAAAATTCTAATTTCATAGTTTAGAGTATAGAAACCAGTTAATGCACCTTTAGCCACCTTCTTCCTCAAAATCGTTGTCAAAGATTTAAAGTCAGAGATAAAATTGTGGCCCAAGAAAGTGCAGTTTCCTATTGAAACGGATGCTATACAGAAAACAAACAACTAGTAAATTCCGTGAAATCAAGTTCCATGTTTTGTCCTTACGGTATAGGACCAAAAACCAAAACGCGGAACTCACAGAATTTTATTTTAAAAGCCTATTCTTCCTCTCTTTGCCTGAAAAGGAGGTTTGATTGGACTTTTGTTCCACTTACTGACCTAATCTTTTCGAATTAAAAATGTCAGTGAAATGCATAAGTGTTTGTACGAAAATGTAAATGTTTTAACACCGAAACGTAAAATTACATTGGAAAACGATGAAATATCAATTGGTGACAACGCTAAAACTGTTGTTGGTTTTTAATTTAACTAAACTAGATCTCTTTGCACATACTATTAACTATTTTGATATTAGCTAATGATAGCCTAAAAATAGCGTTCGGTTCAGTCGTAATTAATTCTTGCATTTCGTGTTTAAGTTCATAATTCAGTGACTCATAGTAAGAATGTTTTCTTCTCTTTTATTACTTCGGTCTAACAGGTTAGCAAGCAGAAATCGAGACTTGTGCCCAAAGTCTTAAAATTCAGCTGAAAGGGGTGAGAAACGCCTAGGAAACACTTTCATAGCACCAAGGAGGAAACAATAGGCTTTTAAACTAAAGTTCCGCAAGTTCTGCGTTTTGGTTTTTGGTCCTATACCACGAGGACAAAATGCGGAACTTGTTTGTGAACTCAAGGAACAGTTTTTACGTTTATTTTGTTCTATGAAGCTAAATTTTCTTACCTTTGTATACAACTGGGATGGGATACAACTTGCGATGTAGTTTGCTGTTCAGCTGAGCAAAACAATATTTTGTAGGCTTTGCTTTTATTGAGCATAACTCAATACTTTTAAAGCGAAGTAAGCGTATAAAGCGAAAATCAAGAATGTGGAATTTGATGTCGCAGAACTTTTTAGAATTTGATTATTGTTACTATTATTATTAACTAATTTAAAGTAGGCATATATACAATAGCTATGAAATGAAAGCTAATTCAAGCCTATTACCTATAATTGAGATAATAACTTTTGATACCCTATGCTGTTCCCTTAATTATTTTTGCATAAGGCGAAAATCAATAACGTGAAATTTGATTTTGCGGAACTTTTTAAAATTTGAAAAATGCGTTGTTTTGACATAGCATCAATGCAATGTCAGCCTGTAGAAATATTGCTATTTATTGTATATAGGAAGGCGTAGTGTTACTTCACATCAAAATCTCGTATTCGAACAATTACACAGCACAGAAGTCAACAAAGGAAACACACTGCAGATGTAGAGAAGTGCAACAGATAAGACACAAAGGTATTACCATTGTCTATTTTGAAGTTTTGAACTTATTTTCGTTCAATCAACTGCCTGGGCTTCATGTGGTGTGTTAAAGCTGGTGAAAGATGAATGTTATGCAGCAGATATTTTGAATCGAACTCATGTATCAAACCAGTCATAACAGATTTCTGTGGAACTGCTGAAAAATGTTACCCTCTTTTTTACCGATGTGTATCAAAAGAGTTGCCTATGAGGAATTTGAGTAGAAATAGCTGCTTGCTTGTTGGGTTTGTGCTGGCAAACAATGTCTTAGCTCATTAAAATAAGTTTTCTCAAAATCTGCAACCTAAGAAATTTGACTCAGTTAGCTTCTCAAAGAAAGACACAGCATGTATTTCTTATTTGAATGAGTATATTTTGCAGAACTCCTTACAGATGCATTGGCCGTTCAATTCAGCTCATTATATTCATTGAAACGGAACGAAACCAAAACAATTTTAACAATTTCAGCGATTTAAAGGCATTTGCTAATCCACGGCACCATGATGAAGGGACTACCGCTGACCACTAGTCAGCCCGGAACTACCGCTGACCTTAGTTAGTGGGCGGTCGGCCATTTTGTTTTTATTCAAATGTTGTTGAACAGAGCATACAGAACATTACAACACTTCATATTATTACTGTAAGTTTATAGCCTTTATCTAATTACTGTTCCTTGCTTGATTATTCAGCTTTACATTATATTTACATTGTAGGACGTATCATCGTCGGTATTCAACCATGTTATGTTTATTATCTTATGGTAGGACTTATCATTGTCGTTATCATATGCTTTAAGACCACAATCGAGGAGTCTTTCTTCACTATTCTTTCTATACATGGAACCGTTCTTAAACTAGGGAGGACCATTCAAAAAGGCCTGGAACTGTCTGATAATGCCAGTGAACAGCTGGCTGCTCTGAACGGAAAAGGTGAGTCATGGACAAGCACATCTGAAGGTTCCTAGTTGCAATTTTAATAATATATGTATGCCAAAGGTTATTCCAGGTGATGACATGAAACAACAAAGCCATTCCATCTTTATCGAGCAGCGTTCACAGCATTGGTATGACCTGAGGAAAATCCATCCGGTGTCTGGTAGCTCCCTGTATGGCATCAATGGATTCCGAACCCTGAAAAAAGCAGCAAAAGTGGAATGAATATCATAGAGGTGCAGCTGCTCCCCCATTTTCTTTTGATGTAAAGCGTGCATTGGATCATGGTACAGCAAATGAGGTAAACACTATTGCTACTATTTGAACAAAAATTGTGCCATCTATTTCCTAACATGAATTTCCCTGAAGTAGGTTCTATCATCGTGGAGGATTTGAAGACAAAACATCATCGTAATCACGAAGGTAAATGTGTTGAAAGTGGCGTTGATGAATACACCTTTGTATTTGTTTTGCCAGATGGCGTGCTTATCAATGCAGAAAAGGAAACCTGGTGACATAAGCATCGAATTTAAAGTCCATTCTTTCGACCCCTAGCTCACCTTGAAGTCCCAAAACAGTATGTTCCCCAAATTGAGCAACATACAGAACAAATGTAAAAAAGAAAACGAGGCTCAGTTTAGCCAATCAGCTTGCAGAGCTGCAGCAGTAAAATTCGGCGCGTAAATGTCTGAAATCAGCTGTCTCTAGGATTATTGTCTCATCTTTGTTTGTCTTTTTCAGTTTTTCATTTGTCATTTTTTCAACTTGAAAACAAATGAAATTGTGTGTGTTGGCTTCCTTGTGCTTCATCTTGAGCCATTTATTTAGATGTGTGTGTGCCATTTATTTGGATTTACTATAAATGGCATGCTTGTATCTTGTGTTGTCTTTTGCAACAGAACTCTTCCTCTTATTATCTGCATGTTTGTTAGGCCAAATATAGTAAAATGCAGTCTGATTAAACAAATATAGTAACAATGTTGTAAGAGTGATAACATTGTGCCACATCTCCAAAATAAGTGTGCATGTGCTCCTTTTCCTCTTCTTTGATACAAAACACTTGGGATCGAATGCAATACAATTACCATTTCCTCAAAAGAAAAGTCACTGCAAGAACAATTGCAGTAATTCAAGGTATAAATCTATTCAAAATAAAAAGTAAAGGTCAAAGTCGAAATTTTTTTTGCAAAATACCTGTTTGTTGTCAAATTATGGCTAGGCAATTTCTCAAAACCGCTGGTTCCAGGTGCACTCCAGATTTTGACCTTGTGAACTCATATATCCAATGTTTGGTGGTTGATTTCCAAATGCAAAGTATGTGCATTTAATTTGAAGACCAACAATTGTAGCCATGAATTCAAAAATTCCCGAAATATTATCGTTTTGTTGCCTTGTTGAGTCAAAAGGGGGTATTTTTTGAGACACCCGGTATACTGTTGAAGCGTAAAATGAAAATACTCAGGTTAGCCCCCTATATGGTATCATGGTATCTTAAGTTACCAATGATTGGTGGTACTTCCCCCCTGTTGAAGAGAAGAAGAATCAGAAGAATGTAAATGTCCGGAAATGTATCCTGCAAAGATTGATATAGATTAATATTGTGGAAGAGAGGCCACCCAGGAAGATTGTCATCGTTATTTAAACAGAGAAGGTTGCAATAAATGCTAGATTTGCTTCGTGGGCATTGCAGAGATTATGATTAAGTAAGAATATTGAGAGAAGGAACTCGCAGCGCTTTTTGGTAATGAGAAAGACTTTTACTCACTCCGTAAAATTTATTGATCATTTAACACGCGGTATCCGCCTGTATATCTAAAAAAAGAAAAAGTACTGTGATTACAAAACTGCATCGCTTTGTTTTGACTATACACCTATTACGCCAGCAGGTGCATGGATAAGGAAACCTTGGAAAGAAACAGATTACCTTCCCGACTATACTTCACTGTTTGGTACGTATTTCCTCTATTTTCTCTTAATTTCATGCCCAAGCTTTGGGCATTGTTCATGTCAGTTTCAAATGTTTCTCCAATATGATATGACCGAGCTTGTTACTATAACGATGTGTAGAGGCAAAGGCCTACAAAGGTCTTGTGTTGATACTCATAGATGGTGTGAAGTCAGGTATGAAAGATTTGAGGAAGGAAGTTGAAGAGCTAAAGGTTGCTGCTCAGTTCAGCAGTTCAAAGCTTGATGACATATCCAACAAGCTGGGAGACCTTGAGTTGAAACAAGCTAGCTAGATGAAGATTATGGAAGATTGCAATCTCACCCTTGATAGCCTAATTGAGAAACAGAATTACCTGGAGAACTATGCACAGCGTAAAACTTGAAAATTTATGGAGTGAGGTGTGGGACAAAAATCCGTAATACTCTTCGTCGAGGCATTCTTGATTTTGTGGTGGTGTTTCAGTGTATCATGTATTGGTTTTAGCGTGTCGTTTAGTGCTTTAGTATGTCTTGCAGTGGTCTTATCATACCATTGTGGTCTATAGAAAAGATCACGTCGTTGAATGGCTTTAATGTAGCGAGAAGTGGTTCTAGCATGTCTTGTAGTAGTTTTAGTGTGTCATGGTGGTATGTGGAATACATTGAGTCGTTGAGTGGTTTCAATGTAATTGTCGAGCCGTGTTGTTCTTTCGAGTGGTAGCAAAATCATTGGCTCTGTCACGCCGTGAAATCATCAACTATGTCACACCGCAAAATCATTGATTCTGTCACACCGCAAAATCATCGACTCTGTCAAGCCGCACAATCTTTGAAACTGTCAAGTACCAAAATCATTGTTCCTGTCGAGTTCTGGTTCCTTGCAAGCTTGTTTTAACTCGAAATGGCAGAAGAAGCTGAAAGAATATTGACTGAGGCATTGCTTGCAATTCAGGCAACGCAAGGAACAGAACCAGTGCAGCAGCCGCCTTGGGCTCATCAGCCTGGCCCTAATGAAATAATAATGAAATAAGAGCAGAACTTGGCACTATGGCCAGGGGAGTCATTTCTCTCATCTCCACACGCTACAAGGTAATCATAATCATTGATGATCTGTGAAACACTATTCTTCATTGTTGCCCAAAACTCACCAATTACTGGAAAACAATGAAAATTCTGAGATCTGCAGAAAGTTGTTTTGTCAGGTACTGCTAAATTCAGAAAGTTGGCAAGCAGGAGGAATTTGTAATAATTATTTCCTGATAGCAAAACGCAAACAGGAATTAGCATATTGTTTACATAGATATCACTGTTATGATTTGTTGATAACACCTCTGATGAGGTCCAACTTCCTCTGTGGCCATTCCCACATACCCAGGAAAGTTGATAAACAGAGCCTGTTCTCTTATGTGTGAAGGTGCTACTCATGCAGCATTGTTGAGCACCATCCTCCAAAATCTGCTCACATATTTCCCCTTTAAGTTCAATTAGTTTTGATAGTGTCACAATCAATTTTTCATTTGTCACAAAATTATACACCATGATGATGCTCTGATCAATGTTTACCATTTCATGAAAACTATCCTCCATTTTTCTTTTTATTTAAGCTACATTACCTTGTACAGGGACATAAGGCCTATTTTCTACTTTGCTAGAATCATCTTCCAAAACCATACTCTCATCCAATAAAATTTTATCATTTGCATCATATTTTTGGCATATAAATGATGATTTCTCATCAACATTTATCTCCCCTTCAGTTGTGAAGGTTACGTCTTCATGAGAGTCAATTGTGCAGTTTAATAACTGGTTGGGAGTGTGTAAGCTTGAAAGTTTGTCAGCTATTTCCTCTATTTCCTCCTTTGTAAAATCATCAGAATCAAAAGAAGAATCAGACTCTGTTAAACTGCTTTCACTTGATTCATCAGACTCCAATTCATCATCTGTAAAAACTGACTCAGTATAGTCTGTTGAGTCTCCAGAGTCTGAAGAATCACTATCACTGTCAATTTGATCAGAACTGGCCAGGTTAAGGGAACAAAAATTCTTGTTGACAGAATAAAGCCTTCCAATGAAGGTTGTATCTTTGTTACTTTTGTTTGTGTCCATGTCACAGTTTGACGGTTCTGTTGCGGTCATTGTTGTCTGCTCCAGACATTCATAGGTATCACTAAAAACAAAACAGCATAGAAGGTATC
>REGL01001428.1:29623-46751 GCA_004194395.1 Aurelia aurita complex sp. Pacific
TTACCCAAGAAATCTGTCAAATCGCATGGAAATACTAAATGAGGTCTTGTTCTGGCGTGTTCTTGGGTTGTTCCGCCTGTTCTTAGGTTGTTCCTGGGTTGTTCTTGGGTTGTTCCGCCTGTTCTTAGGTTGTTCCTGGCTTGTTCTTGGGTTGTTCCGCCTGTTCCTGGCTTGTTCCTGGCTTGTTCCGGTTGTTCTTGGGTTGTTCTGGGGTGTTCCGTCTTTTAGTAACGACGACCCTCTATCACCATATGCAAGGCAGCAGCAGAACAGAGACAACCCACAGTAATGTATGTGTTTATCATGCATTATATTTGTCATTTTATTGCGTTCAACGCTGCTGCAAAAATATATTGTTGTCATTGTTTTCTTTTCTTTTTGAGTTTGTTGTTTAGATGACAGATGTGGCGTTGGTGATTTGACCAACAAGTTTAGAGTTTAATGTCACTGAATAGGCCTATTCCAGCAAAACCTTTTCCAAGAAGCCTCATCGCAAGAACAATGTTTACTTGAAATAGTCTGCGGCCTGTTTTACCTGTGTTTAATTTGCACATTTGGCAAGTGAAGAAAGCTTCAATTTTGTTATAGTCTTTATGCAAGTGATAGTCTGGGCTGGGCTTACCAGAAATGGTAAACTATTTGTTGAACAGGTGTTTTGAGGACTATAATTGTAATCAGATACAGACATAGCTAACTGTTTCATTGCTTCACAGCTAAAGCCATCAATTGTAAATGTTCCTTATCTAAAGGGTAACTTCAAAATTGAGGGTGTTCCTGACAGCATTGCATGGAGGAAAGGAGACTGACAGGTGAAGAAGCCTACAGATTATGGACAGGCGCAAATCAACAAAATAATGAATGTTAAGAATTATATCATCTTCAAGTCCATCATGGAGTTAGCTCGACAGAGAGCAGTAATGAAGGCAGGGAAGTCAAAGTGGATGCAATTGATAATGAAGAAGGCGTTCTGCCAGTCTGCCTGTTGAAAATTGTTGACGAAAACGTAGGGAAGGGAGTGGTTGAAGGTGGTAACAAGATTAGGGAAGACAAAGTCAATGTTTTACCTCGCCTAAGAGATGAGGAATTCACTGAGCTAAGAGATGAGGAATTCACTGAGCTAATGGATGGATTTGACACATGCTCCACGGATGATGCTTTGCATTAATTGAAAGCAAACCACAAGTCTCAACAAGAGGGTGTGATTGTGGCAACCTATACCGACAGTGCTGGTGCGTTTTGGCTATTTTATTAGAAGGGCCCCTTGCAAGATATTGAGGGTTTAGATGAAAATGAAACCATCCCTGGATACGGGCTTCATAAGATATCAGAGATGTCATAAGATGTCAAAACGATGAAGGACATTAATGGACATGTGGACTAATATTTTGCAAGTAGGTTTACAGTTCTTTTGATTCCATAGTTTTTCTCCGCTCGTTTCATTTTGTATTAAATTTGATTTACTTACTGTATTCGTTTCAGCGAAAACCTTCACATCACTTCACGTCACACTATGTTTTGTTACATTAATTCGCTGTACTTATTGAAATATACGCAAATACATAGCACCTGGAAGTGATGTCAGTGATGAGTTTATTTCAAGATTTTACTCCTTATTGCTCCATTTTTCACGATTACGAGGGAACGTGCCCCCTCACATTTTGACTGGAGAAAAATATTCCTTGGTGACTATATTCATTAATTTATTTGTTAGTGTTCAGTTTTTTGCGTTCTTTTCAAACGGGTACCCAAAGGACCGATCCTTGACCAAAATGTCTTTTACTGAGGAGATTCACCTAACCAGCGCGTTAGCAGTTTAGGCCAAATTGCAAAAGCTCTGGTTTGTAGATGGACGCAAATTTTGGCTTTCAAGATTAATATTTCAATTCTCGATGCACCACAATTTTTAAACAAGTAGAAAACTTTCGAAACAAGTAGGAATTTTACGATTGTATCCTCGTTTGGAAAACGTGGAAAGTATGAAATATTTTCAACAAGTATGAAATATTTGTAACAAGTATGAAATATTTGTAACAAGTATGCTCATTGTCGATGTGTATCTTGGGGTACCCTCGTCCCCTATGTAACTCTCTCTGAATAAAGATTGTTGAAGCATATAATCAAAACTTTATCGAAAGAATTAAAAAATGTCCGCCATGTCCGCGTTTTAGGTTCGCCCCTATGCGGAAACCTTAAATGCAGAGTTGTAAATGGTGCAGGCTTGCAGATGGCATGGAAATGTCCGCAATGCCCATGATGAATGCGAAATCCTTGTTTTAGACCTGGCCTTAAGAAACGTTTAGCAGCTATTTTGTTTCGCAAATTTTTCTGATCTTTTCTTTTCTAGGAACGTATGGTGGGTTGACTATTATGTGGCTGCTCAGAAATTTGTTTTCTATTGTTATATAACTGAATCTACCTCTTAGAAATTAATTATTTTTCACTTGCATGCACATATGTACATCATACTAAAGAGTTTAAAGGCAGAAACACCGCAGTTGTTTCAGGAGGGTGCTTTTTGCATACAAAATTCTTTTTTCCATTTGAATACGTACAGTTCAATACAACTGGAAAGCTGAAAAATTCCAAGGTTTAAATCCTTAGTTTTAAAATAAGAAACAAGTTTTTTCAGACCTGAACAAGTTTCCTATAAAATGGGGTATTATTTTGAAAGTCAGGGTCTGTGTTTCTTTAATTTGTGTTTCTTATATGCGGGACACTACTGTAATTGTTGAGGTGAAAAGTCTTACAATCTTCCTCAACATTATGATAGCTATGTTTCCGTAAACAGCCATGTGTGAAAACTTGATCATGGCGAGGGGTTAATAAAGGCTCAAAGATCTTTTGGAAACATTATGCAATTTTTTTCAAATTGCCGAGATAGACCTGTAATTCAACAAGTAAGGATCTCATAAAAAGCATTAATTAGTAAGAGTTGCTTGCACACTAGTTTGTGTTGTGAATGGTGAAGTAAACTCAAGTAAAAGTACATTATGGCTAATAAGAATACGCAAGACACGCCAACAATTCATAGAAGTAAGGACCATGATTTGATTGTGAAAGATGGATGCTTGGGCTATCAGAAAGGGGACGATTTTAAAGAAGTGACACATTTTGTACCGGTATGTGTTGGATATGTCAACCAAGGCACAGCTAGCAATAAAGGGCAAGGGTTCCTGATCAAAGTGACCCAAGCTGAAGAAGGTAGAGAAAATGAGAACGTTACTAGCCTTCTGGATAAGTTTCAAGAGTTGCTCAAATAACTACATAAGGGGGGGCTTATTTTGCAGCAGCCAAAAAACAAAACTAGGCAATGAGCACTGAATTTATGGTTATGTGTTGACCCCCTGAATCAGTTTCAACATTTTTGAAATTGACACAAAGGGATGTCTCCTAGAGGCCCTTTGCAGGATAAATTTCAACCCCTGTAAACAGGCTGAAGGCTTACACTGTCAACCGAGTTGAAACTCAACACGTGTTCCACTCAACCCGTGTTCAACTCAACTGGAGCAAGGTTGAAATTTCTCATGCAAAGGGCCTCCTAGATAAAAACTAAAAGTCACAAAAAATCTAGACTATTCTACAGCGGCGGCTGGTGAGGAAAATATTTGGTGGGGCAATATTGGGAAGAAGAGGGGGTCTCCCCCAGAAAATCTTCAGTGACCACGCCCTTCAAACGCTCGGAAAGTGCTGGCAACGCCCTTTTCGATACATTTTCTAGAAACTTTCTGTAGAAACTTGGCATACCTAGTTTTCATTCTGCAATTCAGTGCTTGCTTACTTACGGCAGAATACCTCGAAAGATATTTCCTTGCCTTCCTTTGTTTTGATCTCAAATTTTGTAAAAAATGCTATTTCTCTCTGAAGAATGCAACAAACATTTTAAATCGCAACGAAATAGACATCAGTCGCAAGCAGCAAGCACCGTACTTTGTCCAAGTTTTTTTCTGGTGGAGACTCGCCAACAAGCAAAAAGAGGCAAGGATAGGAAACAGTAGTCTAGGCCCTCCAAAAACTCGCTGCAACCTGCAAGCCAGTCTTAGTCTTACCTTGAATACCAGCTCCTTGTAAATCCACGCGATGATTACTTCAACTGAAATTCTGGGCAATCTGCTGGCCCAATTTCTCTTCGTGACTTTGTCTACTCTTTGTCTATCACATTTCGATCGTTCTTTGCTTTGACAACAACAGGCCTACGAAACTACGATTGATGTTGCTGTTGTTGAGTGGGGAGGGCAAATTGATTTCTGCCCATATTCTGCGAAAATTGACCAATCAGCTAACTTCATGGAATGACGAAAACCACGAAAACACTGTAGTGCGCATGACAATAAGGATCTGAGAGGGGCAGATAAAACTTTGCCCAGAAAATTTGCAGCGTCTCTGATAGCCTCAAAGAGAAGTCGATTCTATCAATATCGATAGACATTAGACGTCACTTATCAATAGAAACAACGACACCTCGCCCACACCTTTGATAGGGCTCACAAAACAAGTTCCCATACAGTGCCGATGTTTTATTCGAATCAAACACAAAACTATTTGTTGATTTTGTGATAATTTTTTACTTTTCTTTGAGATTTGCTGGAGGAGGGTCCCGAGTCCACGGAAATGTCCGTGTAATGTCCGTGGATGTCCGTGTACTTTTCCGTGGCGAAATTAATTTAAAAAAATCCACGGAAAACCATCGTTCCACGGACGTTGTACTGTGTCCGTGGCTGTCCGTAGACTTACAGTGCAAGTCATAGATTTGGTTCTTGACTGTGGAATTTGTATGCGCCAGTTGGATTACATAAAATGACCATAATTGATTTCAGAAGTGAACAAATACTCATTGTAAACTNCAAGCATTGAGTTAATTCTCCCAGATGCCTCCTCTTTTTCTTTCAGTAGTTCTGACACTTCTTCTCCTAATTTGAGGAGGGTCCCGAGTCCACGGAAATGTCCGTGTAATGTCCGTGGATGTCCGTGTACTTTTCCGTGGCGAAATTAATTTAAAAAAATCCACGGAAAACCATCGTTCCACGGACGTTGTACCGTGTCCGTGGCTGTCCGTGGACTTACAGTGCAAGTCATAGATTTGGTTCTTGACTGTGGAATTTGCATGCGCCAGTTGGATTACATAAAATGACCATAATTAATTTCAGCAGTGAACAAATACTCATTGTAAACTCATGTCAGTAGAGGAAGAAATCCAAACGAAAATAGTTTCAAACTAGTTTGAAAGCTCAAAGCACATAACATCAGGTATTGTATGTATTGTATTACTTTCTACTGCCGATTATTGACTCTCTTTATAGCTGTAATAATTAACTAGTAATGGCCATGACGCACAATTGATAACGTTCAAAATCCTTAATTGTCCGTGGCTCCATTACTGATTGAACTCTGATTGATGAAAGGCATTTTAACGACATCACGCTTTTGCATTGGTTAGTATTTAGATGAATGCGCTCTTTATTCGATATCTATTACATCTTGACGGAGCTTTCCAAAGGCACGAACTTTTTCAGTCTGTTTTCTAACTTTACGATACCTACGATACCATGGCCTCTAACGCGTTTAAAGACCTGGTTTGCAAAGCAGTGATGGTTGATGGTGATCCAGAACACCTGTCAATTAGCTCGGCAAGTTCGGGAGATGATCAAGAAAAAGAAAAGGTAGAGACAGCGAAACCGAAGGAGGTTTGTTTTACTTCTGTTTCTTATCTTTCTGTGATACATGCCGGAGCAGAACATACTTATTTTACCATCCCAAGTTTTTTCTTTAGTCTGCTTGTCTGCCCTAATCTTTCTAAACTCTTTTCACCCGAGAGTGTACTTTGTGAGAGGAAAGCTCAACAGGGGTGCTAATTTTAGAGCTAGTTCTCTTTGAATATGATGCAATTTTCTCAGAACTCCCGAAAGGTCCCCCAAAGATATTAGCGATAATAAAAACTCTACGATATAAAAATGGTTTGTCTCAAAGTAGATTTCACATAAAAATGCTACGAATAGTGTTTTGCACGAGCAATTTTACTGTAAATTGCGTTTTCGCAACCTCAGCAAATCTCACATGACATCTAACTTGAGACGGACTTTATTTTTCTGTATTTTTGGAAACCCAACGATAGGAAAGAAATAAAATTTAGACCTTATACCCCACAGAATAACAGAAGCATACAAGGAGCCAGAACCAACCCTTGTTACATGTTACTAGTGGCCCCAGCAGGCCTTTTATCTATACACCTATCTACAAATTTACATCTTGTTACAGAAACTGTTGAATACAATGATTTCATATATAAGTTACGCTTCGTTTTCGTTTCATCTCTAGATTGCCCCGGAAACAGCGGAGGAGGGAACGAGTAATGCAGGATCTCAGGAGCCGTTGGTCCAGCAATTGAAAAAGCATCACGAGGCTGAAAGAAAATGCAAGGTTTGTGGCAAGGGTTTCGCGAAGAAGACGACACTAAGAACGCATATGCAGGCAATGCATGGAAGCCCGGGGAAGTCAGCTTGCAAGTTCACGTGCAAGCTGCCAAATTGCACAAAAAGATATGCAACGAAGGATCGGCTGAGAGAGCACCTCAACAGGGTGCACCTAAAGCAGCACAAGAAACATTTGTGCGATTTTTGCCGCAAAGGCTTTGAGAGAAAAGGAAGAAGGGACGCCCATATGAAGGTGTGCAGCGAGAAGCCCCATGCCGAGACCCAAAACGAATAATCTGACGTTTTTAGCTATTGTTATTAATGTTATCGTTGTTTTCAGAAGAAATAAGAAAAATTGAACGAAGATTCGAAAAGAGGTCCTTCATGTCTCGTTTCCTTTAACTTGTGACCATTTAGGATGGGTCTTCAAATTTAACCTCAGTGACATAGCAACGATTGTGTCGAGTGTCTCTCAAAAATGCATAATAAACTAGGCTTCCCTTTCTCCACTTTTTACGGATAGGCCTCCCTTTCACACGAAAACGGCACATTTTTTGCCGGCAGATTTTGAAAACGGTAGATTTTGAAAACGGAACTCTAACTGGCATATTTTGAAAACGGCATCGTGTGAACACCCGAAAATCATGAAAACGGACATTTTTCAATGCTTTTGAAACGAGGCTGATTGGCTTTGGCGCGAAAATCCAGCCTCGTTCTCGTGGGACTTGCAGAGTTTATTGCCGTAACAATTTCTGGCATTTTCGAAATTTTGCCGGTATCGTGTGAATGCTAGCTCAAATTTTGCTACTGTCACATTTTTCACCGTTTTCAAAATGTGCCGGCATCGTGTGAACGCAGTCTTAGTTTCTTATATAGAAATATGCGCATAGTTTTTGTCCCAAAGCAAAACGATATTTGAGCAAATGTAACGGGATCAGCCGTTTCAGTCTTGTCTCAAATTAGATGTTACGTGAAAAGGCCCGCCATTAAAAATGTTGTGCATGATTAATTTTGTGTAATTGCAAATCTCATGTAACATCTCGTTTGATACAGACTTCAACTTTTTGCTGATCTTTTTGGTTTCTGATGTACCAAGAAATCTCTAACGAATAAAGTAAACTACACTCATTTTTTTTATAAGAAACTGCTTATAAGAAACGGTAGGCTCAATTTTTCGAAAGCTAAGAAACAACCCTACCTGAATTGAAAAAAGCTAAGAAACTTCTGCAATTTTCAGTTTTAATTTTCCTATCACACTCAAAAATATTGTGACATTGTGCAGTTAAGGCAACTGTTTGGACATTATTTTGAGTACGAATCATGTTATTTACTCGTTTTGAGATTTTACTAAGTAATTTGGGAGCCCTTTAGACAAGACAAAATCAACTCTAAACTTCCGGCAATAAAAATATAAGAAACACGTAAGAAACTTGTGGTAGCAAAATGTCCCAAAAATTTAAGAAACTGCCTACCAGCCCCGGAACTTAGTTTCTTATAAAAAAAATGAGTGTACTGCATAAATGTCGTCACTTTCCAATGCATGAATCACAGATCCAATCAGTTACGTCTGCGTCTCGACCAATGTCGATGCAACTTTTGTGATAAAACTCAGTAGAACATCCTCTTGAGGTACACCTTATAAGTTCATCGAAATTTGCTGCTCGCAAACACGCGCACAATTGCCTGCCAGTCTCCTCCTTTGCCTTCCCGGTCTCAACGCAGTCGTCACAAAACCATTCACCAGTAGGCGTGCTGAAGAGATTAACGCAACGGAGATGGTACCACTCATTGATGCATTGTTCCTCGGAGCTGCAACCGATCATTTCTTCAAATTCTACAATGTAAAACGTGCAATCATGAGGCTGACCCCTGAGGCCGGCCTCCATTCCCCTCCATTGCAGTACCTTTCGTCGCCGACGAGCGCGTTTGTCTGGTGTGCATGCTCTCTAACAATAGAGCAAGCGTTCCAGACAAACGTGCTGGTAGCCGACCAAAACTACTGCAAGTGGAAGAGTCAGCAAATCTTAAACGCACACAGTGACAAACTTGAAGCAATCGCAAACCAGTACGAAACAGGAGCTGAAATGTGATGTTTCGGTTGTGGTAGTAAGAACTGTAATATCTATAGAATGAGAGACATTGCAAGTTGTTCGGTATCGTTTTGGTAGAAACTGAGGGGAAAATAGTTAGAAAGTCTCTCCTTGGATTAGAATACTATCAAATTTAAAAAGGGAGCTATGATACTGTTTTGGGTTTATCCATATCAAGAGCTATTCCGGTTGGGAATAAAATTCAATCTGGAGTCATACAAACCTTCGTCTCTACCACACACACACCAGTGGTCTTGGTTGGAGCACCTTGGGCAGACATAATCCCCCTGAGGAACATCTTTATCCGCCGAAATGCCAACGCAACACATATGGTACCATTTTATTCTGCAAGTTTGAACTTCACATCTTATCATGTCATCTTTGTTCTCCGGTTCACGGCAAAAGCAATACTTCGAGTCCGCATCCATTTGGTCAGCTTTGTCTGTTTCTTCCATGCCTGCATCATCTTCGTCTCCCTCGTCTATAATGCAACAATATGTATTTCTGGCGTCACCATCTTCCCTAATCATCTGCACTGTCACCTTTTTCTTAAAATTTTTCTTCAAATTGACATAGCTTTTGTCGATAAAGTTGGGCAAAGCAAAATGTACTCCATCATCTCTTCTTCGATATCGCATTCCCAGGAAATATGCAGTTGCTACTGGTGCACTTTCTGTCAAGAAGTTTTTCTTTGTTCCTCGTAGCTGACGGATTTCGATCAGGTTATTTCGTTTATTGAGGAAGAAATCACCTGCTTTGAGCAACACTTCTGTTGCGGCGTTCTTCTGAGGGTCATCGTCCGACTGACGAAAACGCATGACGTTTCTTAATCCAGACATGCGCGTGTCTCCCCGTTGTTTATGGATGGTAACGTAAGCACTTGCAGTTATTTCTTTACCACCAACACTAATTTTGGGCACATTGGCGCTCCTCGCTGATCTCATTGGCTGGATAATTGTCACTGATTCAATTTCTTCGTCAAGGTCATGTTGCTCACTTCCTTCGGTTCCATACTCAGCCGGAAAGAGGGTATCAAATAGATCTCCCTGGGACTGGTGCTCGAATCTGTCTCTTAGCTCTCTCAATCGCTGGTCAGGGCTTCTTATTTCGTACATTTGTTCTTTTTCTAAGATTTCATGCATTCCAAGCTCCTTAAATTCCGAAACAATTCGTGCGTCTGATTCTTCAAATGTCTTCAGCAGATCTAAAAGGCTCCAATCATGCTGGAAATATTGAACCTCGTCCTCGTTTTCGCGACTTGGTTCTTTCGGATGTACCCAATCCCGTGTCTTTTTCTTTGCTCTTCCTGTTGGGGCAAACTACCATATATATACCCAATTTTATGTTGATATACCCCATTTAACACTTACTAGTTAAACCAGCTTAAGTGAAATCAGAATAGGTTCTGATTGATCGATCCAAAAAATTTAGTTCATTTGATTCGTGGAAACTGAACTTCCTTTAAGTGAAGCTGGCTTAACTGTGTCAATGTTCATGGGGTATTAAGATGTAATTTCTGAAAAAAAATTTTCTGATTAATAGTCTGTCTGACACTAGTCAAACAGACAAATCGTACTTTAGTTTCGGATTTTACAGATGAATTGTTATACCCGGAATGTTTAATCGTAATATTCAAGGCTATAGCTTTATTGATATATCTTCGATATTTAAGAAATTCAAAATCTATTTTTGTTGTCTATGATGAGTGTCATACGCGCTTCATTGCATATTACAATCGTTTCAAAATCTGACTGTCATTTTTCGTTGGATTTTCTTATTTGAAAAATTAAATTATTACCTTTAACAGCACCTTTGTTTGCAATTATCTGTTGTGTCAAGTTTCGCTTTGAGCGTTGCAGATACTCGAGAGTTGAAAATTCGTCGTCATTTCCATTGAGAAAGCGAATCGAGCTGTAATAGCTTTCGAGGGGATACTCAGACCATTTCCAAGGAAGAAAAGGCATTTCAGGGAAGTAAAGCTTGAAGGTCAAACAGAGATGTAGCATTCCACATGCCATTACAACAGTATCGCGCACGAGCTCCTTGGTTATGCAACATTGACTGCGGTCAAGGCCAGAGCCTGTTACCCAAATGTCCCACAAACTAATAACTTTTGCGGTGTAATACATGATCTGCAAACGGGTGATTATAGATAAATCTGGTTTCCACCAAGCTTCGAACGCTTCTTTGCCTAGATTTACAAGGAACGCTGTCCCTTTTGCCCATGGCAGACATCTGAGCGATTTCAAACAGCTCTCTGAAATGATCCTTTCGACGGATTTTTGATCTGATTTATTGTGGATATCTATATCTTTCTTGATGAGGCCAGTCTCAGGACCCATTTCGTACACTTGGCAGATATCTGCGAACAGGGCTGTATAATTTCCCAACGTTAAGGGCTTTGTGGAAAGCAAGGAAGATTTGATCAACTTTCGTAGCCAGTGGCACTGGTCTTGGCAACAACTGCGTGGTATACCTCCAAGGATAGGAGCTGTGCAGCAGAAAACATCCGAACAGCATCTTAACCCAAGGTAAAATTTTACTTCGGTAGAACTGTCGCTTGAATACGGACGAGTTGGATTACTTTCGATGTAGTCAGCAATCGATGCTCTTTCCATTTCACAAGACGACACGAAAGAAATGAAAGGCGTCAAAACAAGACACTTGTGGAATTTCCCAGCCAAATGTCCTTGCCTCAGCCATGATCTCAATGGGTTGTCTAGTGACGAATTCTGTAGAAAACTCGAAATCATTCTTCGGAGCATAACCTGACATTGACAGCATATGGTTACGGAATCTGGCATCACCATCTGCAACAAACTGAATGACTGGTACGTGAAAAGAATTCAACATTTTGATCAAGTTATACGTGTACAGTTTATGATCTTGGTTCTGCAGGTATCTGTTATTTGTTGAAATTACAGCAAGTTCAGTGACAGGCTTATTTAAAGTTCCTGAGTTCACAGCTAACGAATAGATGTACGTAGAACGAGGTCGGGAAATCGCACAAGCTTCAGCAAAGTGAGCATCAATAGCATCTTTAGCAGATGTCTGCGGTATAAAGGGGAAAGTAGGGATAGTCTCGACCACAACGTCATCCTTACCATTGAGGTCAACGGCCTTATGCCAGTCTTCGTGTGTCTCGAATTGAACACACCCAAGAAAATAGGTGGTGTCATTAAGCTCGATGCTCTTGACAAATGCAACTTCGGATCGGTTCTTTTTATCAAAGTTAATTTTCAGCCCAGCGAAAAACTCCTTCAGGTTGAAATCTTTATCTATATTCCTTAAAAGGACAAAGCGTGGCATGGACGAAAATCCGTACAGTTTCTTCGTGTGTGGGTCAAATTGAACGATTATTTTACACGGGGTTTCGTCTATCATACAGTTGTGTGGATGAGATGTCATCGTGCTTATAATGTCACTATCATTGCCCCAAACGAAGTCAGAGCTCCTCAGCTCGTTCCTGGATGCTGGGCAGTCTTTTCCTTGGTTAAGGTTGACGAACGAAGCGTAGCTGTGGATAGTCTCCCAGTTGAGTCCAAAAATTTCAAACCTTGGCTTCTCTTGCCATGTTTCAACCGTAGATGGCCAAGGTCCATTGAGAACTTCGGCCATTTTATTAAACTGCCTATGAGACATGTTATTATACGAGTCAAGCCAGAAGTCTCTTTCGTCCTTCGAATAAAGTCTCATAGATTTATCCCTTGTCGAATTTAGTATTGCTGATTCGATGACAGATTTTCGAAGTGGGTAATTTTTCCAAACGTTTGAGTCATAGCTGCTAATGAGCGCGTGAACTGGCATCGGCTGCCGTCTGTAATATTCTAGTTCTTCGCTTTCTTTCCTTGTCCTAATTTCCATTGCATCAATTGTAATTTCGAGTTGCTGTACTTTATCTTTGAGTTCCGTTTCGGACTGAAGCATTTTACTTTTAGCTACAAAGTCGACATCTCTTTCTTTTATTCTTTCTTGCTGGCTAGCATTGCAATCAGCTAACGCTCTTTTCATGGCATAAATCTGTGATTTGGCTTCATCACTTTCCCCTGTGAGACTGCGTATAATATGTTGTTGCTCTCTGATATCCCCCTCAAGATCTTCAATCTGCTTCAATGACACTTTCTCAAGCTTATCATTTGGATGCGCTAGGTTTACTTGAACACCGGTTGATATTGTGTAAACCGGCCCGCTTGCTACAACTTGCTCTTCGTGTGCTTCATCGTGTATGGTGGACGCTGGATGTTTTGCTGTCCAAAGCTCAGTTATTGTTGGCCTACCCTCTGCAATTGCTTTTGCGCTTTCCTCTTTCAAAATATCAGTCGTTGATTTCCTTCCAGGTCGACCATGGGCGTGCGTGATTGGCTTCACCTTTTTCTGCAAGGAGAAATAGAATATAAGATTTATTCCCCTTATTCGCTTGCAAACAAACTTATTTTATATCACATTTATAGTATTTGAGATTAGATCAATCAATACTCTTTCATATTCAAACAAATGCTCCATTTTAAAACTTTCAAAATTCTTTATGAGAAAATTTTGATCCACAATAAAGATCAGCACTCAAAATGTGGACCAGATGCCTGTGAAAGTACAAGGTTTTATGCTTCCGATTTCGTTACTACATAAACTAAAAAATAGCTGCAGAACTGTTGGAAATAAATGTTGCCAGTTTTATCTGCGTTACGAACTTTTACTTTTTTTATGTCAAATGAGCATAAGAGTTCACAGCATAAAAATATCGAAACGAAAGATAAATTTATAATATTGTAAAATGTGATTACCGGTTTTTTGCTTGTGATGGAAGCAAGCCATGCTGGATCAACGTCAGAGCTAGTGCTTGGGACTGCTGAATCCGGTTCTCGTTTGCGGCTTTCCTAAATGAAAAAAATTAGATAATTCAGAATTCAGCAGGTGATATCATGAGCTTTTAATAAAAAAGAGGAAAGAGCCTGGGATAAAACACAGAAATCTTGCATTGCTAGCCTATTAAACTATAGAAAAGACTCCTGAGACTTTCTTGAGACCAGCTTGAGACATATGACTTATTGATCACTATTTATTTATTTAACTGTGGAAAAAAGTTTTTTTTTGTCTTTTTAACAGTGGCTGAAAGCCATCATGGCAGCAGCGAAATGTAGGCTCCAAACAGCTATGCCACTAGTAGTGCTGTGCAAATGTTGATGACTTTTCATTTGTTTATTTGTCTACAAGGAAATTTGTTGGGTTAGTAGAAATATGGGCTAACAACTCTCAAAATGTGCTTACCGGTTTTGGCTTTGTAGCCCTGCTTGGCAACAAATCCTTCAACCATTCTTCAATTTCCACCTATCAGAATAAAATGATTAAAATATTTTGTTCGAATAGTTCGAATGTACTATGTGGTTACCATACTGACTAAAGGGCAATAGTTCATCAATAGCCCACAAAAATACGAGAGATGCATGGATTGAGGAATAGAAATAATTTCTGGATAGATTTTAGTTGAAAGTATGGGATTTCTGGAGAGTATATGGCTTGCAGAAAAGTAGTTGATCAAAAGGACCTGAGGGGAATTGTTAGAAAGTAGAAATAAAATCATATAAAATGCAGTTTCCTAATCAGATGGCAATTGCAAGTCAAATAAAGGGTTTCTTACCTGCGAAGCCTGTTCTTCCAAATCTTCTCCCCGTTCATCTTTTTCATCTGACATATTTTGGCCACATTACGCCTCCATCACGCGAGTAACTTGATCGCCATCGCAAATTTTTATGTGAAATCCGAAAACTCTGAGATTGCCCGTTTGGTTACTATGTGTCTAAGTCCATGTTTGATCTATTTCATTCAAAATAAATCAGCGACTGAACTTGAGAAAATCATATTTGCATCTGTTGCATTGCAATACTACCAGTAAATTAAAAAAGCCAAATGAAACAAAACAACCCATTCACGAGCGTGATACAAAGCAGTTTATCTGGCAAGACGAACTGTTATACTACTGTTATAGCAACAAGAGCAATTGCTTCTGTTTTAAATTTCTATAAGAAGCCACTTGATACGTTTCACATTTCAGCAAAATCCCAAAGTAGTTACATGTATCAATAACATTTCTGCGTTGCTAGGACACGCGCATTGCTTTCGTTGTGGAAACTGAACTTATTTGAATTACAAAAAAAACGTACTTCGTTGCAGCCTACGACTGGGTACGAGGCTGAAAGAGGTTTATCAGGTTGAATTCAAAATCCGGCCCTCAAGCCATTCTGCAGAAACGGAACAGACCAAGGCAGATTTAACGCAAGAGAAAGACAACCGGTAATCAACTTCCAGGAAACAGTTTCCATTTCCTCGTGATTATGAATTCAATTATGTAATCATGAATAACCATTTGTCCTTAGAATGTTTGAATTCAATTTCCCCTTTCATTATACAAAAATACCTTTGAAGTGAGGTGTGGTGCTCGTGCCCCCTAAGTTTGAGATGCTTTCCCTGAACTGTCCCTGATACCACCACTCGAAAGGGCGAAAGGGTGGTTCTTTTTTGGTCCTCCTAATGTTTTCGAAGGGCATATCACTCTGTGAAAATCTCGTACACCTTTGGCAAAAATCCCTTTGTTTTCAAGAAAAATCCTTAAAAATCCTATTGTTATAAAGAAATATCGCACGCCATTTCGGAAGAGTGATACACCCCTTGAATGTTTTATCGTTTATAGACAGAGTTTTCCTAGTTCTCCTATTTACGAATTTTCGTATTTTCGTATGTGCCATGGTTCCTAAGTAGGTTGCCTCGTTTTCAGTTGCATAGTGTTTCTCGACATGCGACATGACTTCGAAAGATATGACATTTAGAGGAAGTCGGAGGCAGGCCAGCCTGCATTTAGCCATTACACGTGCAATATCTTGAAGTTTGACACGTTTCTCTCAAGTTTCTGATGGTTGTGGATCTCCAAGATAGACAATAGAGTTGCAACGAAGTAGCTGCTATGTGTTGGTAAGGAAGATGCAAACCTACGCTCAGTTTAAAGGCAAAGAACATTTTTTGCCCGTGGATAAAACATACTAAATTGCACCACGGAACAAGTCCGTGGCTAGAAATTGTCCGTGGCCAAAATTAATTCAAAATTTCCACGGACGGTCACGGAAGTGTCCACGGACATTACACGGACATTTCCGTGGACTCGGTACCCTCCTTTTGCTGGTGGGGCACTGCCCCAAGTGCCCTATAGCACCAGCCGCCACTGCTATTCTAGCGATACTCGATGAGATGTGTTGAAAATTGGGCACTTTGTGCCCCCCAGTCTGGATAGGTTTAAATCGCGTTGCAAAGTTAATCCAAAAGTCTGTAGAGGAAAAGATTGTTTTCCTGAAGGTTGGCAAGAAAATCCCTGAGATGGAGAAGCAGGAAGATGTTCTGATGGTATTTGGGATACTCAATGTAGTGGGTAAATACCCGTGCAGTAGGTTTCTGAAATTCCTTGTCTTTCTCCAAACAGTCCACAGAAACTCCTAATGCTCCAATGGAAAAGATTGCGACATTGGGATGGCTGGTGGTGCTGAACAAATCACTTGAGAATGTTTACAAAGTCATTTTCAGTCGTAGATGAAAGTATTGGGGAAGCTGGTCCAAAAACAACAAATCTAATGGAATCACTGAACAGGCAATCTATCTATTTATCTATCCAATAATGTACATTACCTACAATAGGTATTTCGTACAGGGTGTTAGTGGTTGGCTGAAATAAATTTTAATTTGAAAAGCTAACAGAGTAGCTGACTGTTTGATTCTCAAAAGACGATTAGCTGAAATTTTGTCATTATTCGCAAGCTCTGGTACAATGCTAGTTTTAAACCGGCGCTGTTTGATGACTGGCACCTAAATATCGGACTCCTCTTCTAATGCATCCACTACAATGCTCTGGCTCTCCCTAAAAATAGCTTGATTTGTCTCTTCTGTTTCTTCCTCGTCTGTTGTTTCCTTTTCCGGGTTATCAATGTCTCGCCACTGACGCTCAATTTGTACGATTTTGTCTTCTGATTAGAATCTATAAATGGAGACCTCTGTGTCGACCTCCCTTTGCTCTCTTGTTTTCCTTTCCTTTTCCTTTAAAGGAGAATTCTTGGATAATTTCATGTCAATCTCAATAGGGGTAATTGAAGGTGATAAAAATCATTGTAAACAAATATTGTTTCATTATTCAGATTACAAGTTTTAGTCAATCTCGTGTTTGTATCAGCTAAAATTGAAACATTCAAAGAAAAACACTTTAATTCGAAAGCTTTTAAGATGAAACACCGCAGGGAGCCCGACAATCCTGTTTCTATTGTAGTTGAATTTCGAAAAGATTTAGTCTCTGTTGTCAGCATAAGATCTATAGATCGAGGATTGTCAGATTTAAAACAAGTTGGTTGTTTGATTAAATTTTTTAAGCTATATATATCCAAGAAATTGCTGATATTTTCGGACTTTTCTTCTGAGTTGAAGTCACCCATTATCAGAAAGTTTTCGAAATCTTTGCTGTAATAATCTAATGCTTTCCCAATTTCTGTCAAAAAGTATTTTTCGCACTGCTTTGGAGGGCGATAAATTCCAAAAATGAGCCATTTTTTCTTTTCAATATTGATCTCAATGACACCGCATTCAATGTCATTAGGGAATGAG
>REGL01001428.1:62842-74078 GCA_004194395.1 Aurelia aurita complex sp. Pacific
AAAACAGAGTTTCTTATTATCGGTTCTAAACATCAATTGAATAAAATCACGATAGATTCCATCAAAATCGGAGATTCAGATATAAACCCAATAACCAGTGTCAACAATCTGGGAGTACTTATTGATAGCAATCTGTTCATGGAAAATCATATTACAAAGACATGCAGCGCTGCATTTTATCACATCTATAATATTAAGCACATAAGGAAATATCTGAATCGAAATATAATTGAAAAGATCATGCATGCTCTTATCACAAGTAAACTTGACTACTGTAACAGTCTTCTATTTGGTCTGCCGAATTATCAGTTGCAAAAGTTGCAACGTGTTCAAAATGCTGCCGCAAGGATAATTACTGGGACTCGCAAGTACGATCATATCACTCCAGTACTAAAAGAACTGCATTGGCTGCCGGTAAAAGAAAGGATTGACTTCAAGATTTTGTTATTGACATTCAAGGCACTTAACAACATGGCTCCAGCCTACCTGAAAGATATGTTGAGGCTACAAACCAGTGATAGATACAGACTGAGGTCAGAGAAATCTGTGGCATTAATAGTTCCAAAGACAAAATTTACATCTCGTGGGGACAGAGCATTTTGTACTGCAGCCCCTAGGCTCTGGAACAAACTGCCCGTTGAAATTAGAAGATCTCAGAGCATCCAAAATTTCAAAACAGGATTAAAAACGTATTTATTTTATAATCATTTTAACATGTGAATGACATTTCTAGCTTTACTTTCTGTAAATTAAGGTCTTTAACACCAAGTTGTTCAGTGCTTTAGAATATATGTATATAGATTTTAGCGCTCTATAAATGCATTGTTATTATTATTATTATTAATTATTATTATTATTATTATTATTATTATTATTATTATTATTATTATTATTATTACACGGGAGAGGAATCGCTCATCGAGTTGCATTATATAATATAAGATATGCC
Organism: Aurelia aurita complex sp. Pacific; assembly: GCA_004194395.1. Classification (NCBI taxonomy): domain Eukaryota; kingdom Metazoa; phylum Cnidaria; class Scyphozoa; order Semaeostomeae; family Ulmaridae; genus Aurelia; species Aurelia aurita complex sp. Pacific. The sequence continues at coordinate 63,792 of REGL01001428.1, forward strand.
TCCTTCGCCTCCATAATTTTCAAATCCCATTTCTGCATTTTGTCACATTTGTGTTGAGCTGGCTGCTGTGAAATATCCAGATTAAAGGACAGTATTGAATCTGACTGTGGTAATAAATGTCCCCATAAGGGTTCTTTGTTTGCTCTGATCCATAAATGGGGATATGCAAGGAAGTGCATAAAGTGTATGTCTAAACCTTTTGGCAAAATTTGGAAACATGTTATCGCAAAGGAAAGTTTGCTATCATTTTGGACGCCGAGTAGGTTCTCTTCGGAGCTACTTACAAAATCTGTATTTCCAATACTAACAGTGATACCGGTTGAAGAATCCCCGCTAGGATAGCCACTGCTTCATGAATATCAATAATATTGAAAAGTGTCTTTATTTATTGCCAATATGTTCAATTAGGTTCAGAAATTTACACGGCGTTGCCATAACTTCACGTCGATATGGGTGATTTGCTGCAGAAAGCCCCTTTCAAAAACCTGCAAAAGCGAATGAAAACAATGAGCAAATTTTCCTTGCTAAAATTGATGACACTCACATAAATTCACGTATTTTGTCCTCTTGGGAGAATGGAATCCCCTTGAATAGGTCATCGATACCAGAGGGAGGACTTGTTCTTCCTCCCAAGAGGATATCACGTGCTAATGTGTTTGTAAGGCAGAGATGTAAGGAAAACGATTTTTTCATTATTTTGGGAACGTTTTGAAGGTTTTTTGAAGAGGTTTTCTCGACAAAATCCCTCATAATTTCAGAATGGAGTGGGCGGTTTCAGTCAGGTAAATTTTATGAAAGATTTGAACATTTCTACCATTAAACCATATATTTGCCGATATCATCGTCTTGATATTCAGGGATCAGTGACCTTTCAAACGGGGATTCTTTTTTCTTACTCATGCGGTAGTATCATCACACCACAACCCAAAAACTAAGATATGACATATTTTGCATTTAATTTCATAAAGTTGTCAGCAACCCTTCTAAAGCTACACTACAATCAGTTGGAAGCCTATGAGCTATGTTGACCAGGTCTTTATTGCAAACATAGATAGTATCATCTGCATATATACGAGATTTGATCAAAGAGTAAAAGATGATATTGAATAACAGAGGCCCTAAGACTGAACCTTTAGGAACACCGCATGTGACGCTTTCCAAGGACTGAATGACCCACTTTCTTTGACTTTTTTTTATGTCTATTTGTGAGGTCATTGCGGCTGAGGGACGCTTATCATCCTACACAGCTGAGAAATTTGGAGATTTGAGAACATACCTTGCCTACTGGGCAATCATCAAAACGATGGCAATCATGTACTACAACTCCATGCCATTTGGTTGAAAGGGAAAATAGGAAGCTTATCATTGGCTAGCCTAACAATTGGCTGGGTTTTCATTGGCCGTTTCGAAGAAAAGAATAGAAATCCATCGGGTTGCATGCACAGCGACTACAATGAGATAGTGAAATTGAACATTTTAGGCCTATTTCAAGTTATGAATGAACAATCTTGATGCAAATAGTGCAAATTCCCTCCGTGGAAACTTCCACGGGACTCAATGCCTAGTAAACGGCAAGATACATCGAAAACTGACAGTGATACGGNGACTGAACCTTTAGGAACACCGCATGTGACGCTTTCCAAGGACTGAATGACCCACTTTCTTTGACTTTTTTTTATGTCTATTTGTGAGGTCATTGCGGCTGAGGGACGCTTATCATCCTACACAGCTGAGAAATTTGGAGATTTGAGAACATACCTTGCCTACTGGGCAATCATCAAAACGATGGCAATCATGTACTACAACTCCATGCCATTTGGTTGAAAGGGAAAATAGGAAGCTTATCATTGGCTAGCCTAACAATTGGCTGGGTTTTCATTGGCCGTTTCGAAGAAAAGAATAGAAATCCATCGGGTTGCATGCACAGCGACTACAATGAGAAAGTGAAATTGAACATTTTAGGCCTATTTCAAGTTATGAATGAACAATCTTGATGCAAATAGTGCAAATTCCCTCCGTGGAAACTTCCACGGGACTCAATGCCTAGTAAACGGCAAGATACATCGAAAACTGACAGTGATACGGAGCTGTACTCCACGCAATTTGATAACATGAGAAATTAATACAAATCTATTTAGTCCTTAGTTATTGTCAACCAAGTAAATAAAGTACAATACAATAAAGTACTTTGATGACAATTGAAATAAGCATGACGTTTTGAGCATAGCCCGTTATCAAGCCAGTTGACAACATACCAGGCTTGATAGCGGGCCATGCTCGAAATGTTGTGCTTATTTCAATTCGTATTAAAGTGCTTATATCATCCTTTATTTATATTTGTTTATCTTTTTACAAGTGCACAACACGCAACAAGAAGAATTTTTTGCTTACTTATTGTTCGTCAAAGCATTTTTTCCCACGTTGATGGGGTGTTGTACGTGAAACTGCAGGAAATAAGCGATTAACCAATGACATTGATGGAATTCCTCTATTGCCTCGTTTTTTAAACGTTTGACACGTCAATCAGGTAATAATGAATAAATATAACTTTCCACCATAATAGGTTGCTACATCATATCAAAAGAGCCCTAACAATCTTTCTTTCTGTAGAACATGCTGACAAACTTAACAAGTCCATCTTCGCATTTGTCAAGTACCCCAAAGCTACACGCACTTAGTCTGCGTGCAGAGTCGACTATCCTAAAGTGTAGATTTTGAAAGGCCAGCCCTTACCTGTCAAACCATTAAAGAAGACTAAACAGTTTGAAACGGGGTCACTTTACATCCCTGTTCATTTATCCTTCCATTATCTCAAATATATAGCTGGCTACAAAATTTGGTCAATGGTGAAGGAACCGGTACCAGACAAATGTTTGCACTTCAGTGGCAACAATTGATAATTTCCAACTAATTGATGATGTCCAAGTTGAGGTCTGTTGAGGTGTGATTGTATTGTTTGGGCGTAGGTTGGCTGCAGCGCCATGTCAGCTAATGCTCCCATGGTCAGGTCCTTTTCCACTCCCTTTTCCTTGCCTGGGTTCCCCTGGTAACCCAAATTTATTCCCTCTGGGGCACAAGGCCCCCTTCATTCAACATACATACAACATACAGATGTTAGCACACGAGAAAAAGTATAATAGTATATAGTATCGAGGGGCATTTCACTCCCAAAAAATCACATACACCTTTAGTAAAAATATTTTCGTTTTCCAGAGAAGTCCATCAATAAGTCTTAAAAATCTTACAGTATGATAGTTTTCCCTGACATACGACCACATATGCGCCAAGCCTACTGCGTTATCGTTGTTGTATCACCTCAGTTCACACGAGTTAATCACAATGGACGATAGCTGTTAAATGCGAATTTATGAACATTATCCTGTTAACGACGCGGACATTGTGCCTCCTTAAGTGGTTCCCAGTCCCCTAATCCGCCTCGTCGTCTCCATGCTAGTTGACCTAAGGTTGTTGAATTTTGAAATTTTGTCCTTTCATGGTTCAGCTGATGATTTTACATGGTTCTTATTTTCACAGTGCATTCATGAAGCCTCTTTATAATATAAACTCAGGACTTTGCTATTTTTTCAAATGATTCTAAATTTAATTATTTTATGTATTTCTTTCAGGTTAACAAAACATTTACCATGAAAAAGAACAGGTTGTTGAACGTAAAAATTGAACTTAATGCTAACGGCTCATATGCGATGTTAAGACCACGATGTTATGGAAGTCCGTGTCGACTATCTGTACTTTACGATAGTGTACAGAACATCACAAACAATTCAGGACATTTTGATATTGTAGATAGCAACTATGATGACAGCAATAATGAGTTTAGAGCTTTTCCGAGCAGCAGTGGTAATAACGTCATTTTGGAAATCAGGCAAATCAAAGGCAACGTATCAGCCGATCAAAATACAACTGATCGGGTTAACTTTACAATGGAGTTTTTCAACACTGGATGTTTTTACTGGAACGAAGCAAAAGATACCTGGAGTTCTGACGGATGTAAGGTAAGAGAATTGCAAATTAATATGAATTTTGTATGTGTTGCTACCTCATTCATATATCCTTGAAAGGACTTTGACTGCACCGTGACTAAGAACATTGAACTAGGGGTGTCATGGGTACCAATTGATAGGGAGGGGGCACAATTTGCCGATTTTCCGACGAACGATAATGTCAAACCAATGATGTCATCATGCGCATGTGCATATTTATTGAAGAAATAAGATATTCTATTTGACTATCTTGCATTGCTATTGGCATCAAAACGCTTCATTTGCAGGTCATATATAGTGAAATCATATTGTAAAACTGAAATATACAAAACACACCAAAGATTGTAACTGGGTTTCAAAAACTTATTTGCAGACATAGATAGCGATACTATGATCTGGTATGCAATCTAAACAATAATTCAGATTAGTTGGTTTTAACTGTATAGGAATGGAATGAGAATACAATGAAGGCTCCTGCGCCAAGAAAATTTGTTGAGGTGACCCCTTTCTGATCGTCGGAAAATGCCCCTCTGTGAAAAATTAACTCATAAATAAAATTGCTATTATATCTGTAGATAGTCTTTTGTGGAAATTTATGAAAATATTTATCTATAAAATCTTCAAGAAACTGTTTTTTTTTACTGGTGTTTTAAGTCAATTATTATTTTTGCCAATGATAAACTTTATGAAGAAAAGATTTTTACAGTGTAAGCGTGTTCACAAGATGATTTTGGAAACTCGAATATAGGTGTGAAGTTATCTAAATGCAATCTTTCAGAAACTTTCAAGGGGTAATATTTAATAAGGAAACTTAAATCCTTTGCTGTTGATGCTATACACCTCAAAAATATACCACATCAGAGCCCTTGATTAGTCGTTATCAAAAATTCCATATTTGGTAATCTAAATTAGCTTTTGCCGTGGTAACGGTAATTCTAAGGCAAAATCTAACGATATCGTAACAAAAGTTTTGAAAGAATGGCAGACCCCAGGTAGAGAAATGATATACCAAAATGAAGAGCTTTAGATAGCTCTATTTTTGCTAAGAGGGATTTTTGGATAATCCACATATCATGATGATATTCTAAAGACAATTTTCAAGTTATTTTCATCATCATTTGACCACACCCAAAAATTTTCGTCACCCAAATCAAAATTTCCTTCTGAGCGAACATTGATCACCCTCTTATCTGTGGCTTAAATTTCAGCTTCCTAATGCAACCACTACCTTCGAATTCCTTGTTCCAGCAAAAGTACTCTTTAAAAATTCTGTTTTGGGAAAAATGCCTTCAAAATTTTGATACTCATTACTCAATTCAAAATCGACCATATTCGTATAGTACTCCTTTCTCCCTCTGTCTATCATCATTGTGCAGTTGTTCTTTCCTTCTTGTTTCCCTTTACTCCTTGCTCTTCTCTGAAAGTTTACATTTTTTTGTGAATTCTTCTATTATCTTCCTTTCAAGCTCATTTTAACAACACCAAAATCCAAACCTAGCTCATGAACCAAGCTCATTGGAAGACATGATAAAAATCTGTTGATTCTATTGTTGAACAAAATGACTGCCAATGATGCACACATTTTGAATCCCAAATCCCCAGCAAACACTGCCTTTTGACAAATGTTGCATAAAGCTGACGTGGAGATCAGCACCATTAGAGAGTATGGCAATGGTACGACAATATCAACCAATGCAAAAAAAACCTTGTTTCTCCATTCTATTTTTACTACCAGGATAATCTGTTTTTGTTGGAGTCAATCCTATCTTTACTGAGCTTCTAGACCTCTTCGTTTGGGGCTCATCATCTTGCCTTCAGCCAGAGTGACATGCAAATTTGTATTGGCCTAGCTAGACTCTACACCCAACTTTCTGCAACCCGATCCTTTTGTATCAGCTCTATGTATGTATGTATGTATGTATGTATGTATGTATGTATGTATGTATGTATGTATGTATGTATGTATGTATGTATGTATGTATGTATGTATGTATGTATGTATGTATGTATGTATGTATGTATGTACACGTTTTTTCTTTTATAAGAAACTTGTTTATAAGAAACTAGTACTAGGATGGCGAAAAAATTAAGAAACTGTAGTACTATGCTTGAGAATTACTAAGAAACTTTTAAAGCTAAACACAAGGAAATCATGGGAATATTGTCGTTGAGCCTTTATATTTTAGTAATATTCATGATAGATTTATGTTTTGAATCAAATAAAACTCTCCTTTTCGATAAAAATTGTGCTGTCTGTCAAGAAACGAGTACTTGGCAGTGGTAGAAACTACATACATCCTAAATGCATCCAAAAAATAAGAAACACATTAAGAAACTTTTAGTACTAAAAAAGTGAAATTTTCACGTAAAATTAAGAAACTTTTAGTACTATGGGCTTATCCAAGTTTCTTATAAAAGAAAAAACGTGTATGTATGTAAAATTTGCCATCAAAATCAAAAATTAAGTCTATTATGAAATATTTGGAAGAAAAAAAGAGATATCTAATTACATGTGTACGATATACGGATAAAAAGGTTAAAATCCAATTCAAGGAACGCCCCCAGGTTAAAATGGCAGGGATAGCATTAAACGGTCAGTGCAGCCTTTTTTCCATGATGGTCCCTCCAGAGGTGTCATTGAATGAAAAATTTTCAGTTTTTGTATCAAATCTCTGTAGTTTTGGAATTTTAGTAATATGCAGGGGCTGTTTTTTTTTTAGTTTGTAGGTCTTTAAAGAATTGGTTCTTGATCTTATGTTTAAAACTGTTAACGTTCTTGGCAGATTTTAGGTCAAAGTGTAGACTGTTCCAGACTTTAGGTCCTAGGAAGGAGAGACCAGTTTGTCCTGTGTTACTCATTCGGAAAAGTTGATTTAAATTGTTTTTGGATCTTCGATTCATTTGGCTCTTGCCAACTGGTAAGAGTATCTCCGCATATAGGATGGGGCTGAGTTATCAAAAAATTTGAAAACGTTCGTAGCAATGCATTGTTCAAATCTCTCTTTAGTGGGAAGCCAATTTATATCTTTAAATTCTTTGATTCCTATATGTGCTCTATTATTTTGATTCAAACAGAACCTGATACATTCTCTCTTTCGATCACGAGGTTTGGCTTCGAATTCTGGGATTCTCTCTCAATGAAGAGACGGGGTGGAAGGTGAAATATACAAAGAAACTTCACCAGGGGGTTTCGTTGACTTTAGATGCGCGTGAGATAGGGTTTGAATCACTCATCAGTGGTTTTAATTAATGCCAGGGGGGCATTGAAGTATGGGAAGGGGGCTATGCTAGAGTGTTGCCAGTTATCTTGTAATATACTGTAATTTTCAATTGTAAATTGCTTATGGTGTCATTAGACGAATAAAGAGGCAAAATGTTACTTATCAAACGATAACATGAGAATGAATAAATATGAATATCTTTTGTTATGTGTATGGCATGCATTTCAATTGGAGACTGCGCTTTCTTGAGCCCTCTGCGGTGATACCGTCCGAAATTCATGCGTGAGCCTGCTTGATCGGAACAGGGCGATGGAATGAAGATATGACAATTTTATCGCTTTGTTTTCCGATAACGATTTTACAGAGGACGGTCGCGAAATGTACGATATGGTTTCTATATCTTAAACTATGAAATAAGGAATAATTCATTAACATCAACTTTTCCGATAAAATTTACTTAGGCCAAGTAACTCGAGGCTTCTTTTTCAGTGATCGGAACAGGGCGATGGGGCTCTAGCTCCATCATTTTTCAACAGATTTTACGTGAATGGCAGCAAACTTTATTTGGACATCTGAAGACTAACATCATATAAAATTTTGGCGAGAACCTTTTGCCCTCATATTGCAATCTTTAGGCAAACGGGCACACATTTTTTGGGACACCCTGTATACGAATTTTTGTTTAACATCGATCAAGCTGGCACTGTCACCTTTATTTTATGTTTCTTATGGCAGAACGATGAAGCAAGGTGATTTCTTTCAGAATAATCAATTTATGAAAACTTCCCACTTCTAGTGTTATTCGATCGAATTATTTGTCACTTCTGAGAGGCCTGCTGCTGCAATCCGCCGTGATCTCAAGCCTAAAATCGCCAATGTACAAATATTTCGAAGACGACTCAACACAAACGACGACTGTACTTAGTCTTAAAAAACACATTGGTCAATAAATCGTAGATTGACCTAGAATATTAAAAAAACCATTGACTTCAGCATCTCCATAGGACAAATCTAAAAAAAAACCCTCGCAGTTATTCAGTGGATGCTGTGCATTGTTTGGTGCACTAACTTTTCTTTAGCTTCTTGATCTGCATAATAAACCGTATTTTGTGAAGGGTAAATTGACCAAAGAATACAAAGCAAAGATTTTATGTTATGTCGGAAAACGTTCCTTATTTGATGCACATAAACGAATTTTCATGATCAACAGTACCGCCAACTCTTGATGGTTTTTCAAAAGTGTCGCTATTCTTGGAACACTCAGTAGAATGACAAAATTTAGGAACCATAGGCAATCTCTGTGTGTTGATTTAGCATTGGGCAGACACTCAATGCTTGCCTAGTGTTTCATTCAAATTCCTTGTGATGAGCATCGAAATAATTTCATGACTACTTGAATGATGCTGTCTTTTGCATTCTCATCACTACCTGTCTAACGCATAAAACCAACGTTACGAAATCATTACATTTTCATAACTAAGCAGCAAAATATCTTTTCTTTCAGATATCAAATAAGACAAATTGGAAGAAAACAGTATGTTTATGTAACCATTTGTCGTGGTTTGGTGCAGGCATCATTGTAATGCCAAATGTAATAGACATCACGAAAACAGTGCTCAAAATAAAAGACTTGGATGATTACCCTGCCTTGCTTGCTACTGTATGCATCATAGCTGGAGTATACATAATATGGATGGTGATAGCTCGACGACATGACAAAAGAGACTCTCTCAAGGTCAGTTTCTATCCTTAAGCGCTCGCTTCGCTCGCGCTTCAACATTCCTAGCTCTTGCAGATAGCTTTATAGCAATATATCATAATTCACCATGATGTACAGTAACAGACTATAGAGGAGAAGGACACCTCTTAATTAATGAGTGCAGTTGCGGATACAATGCCAAAATTTCTTGCCATGCACCCATCAAAATGCTACAGCACAAAGTTTCGCGCAGTCACTTATCAAGAACTGTTGATATATTTCCAAAGATGCTGGCCTGTTTGATAAAAGTAAATCTACAACTTGAAAGGTACTCAGGAAAATTTCAGTTTTTTTGTGCGGATTATCATTATGAGACCCATTGATAGGGGAATTCTCAAAAAACTACACCCTACTTCCAGAACTATGTTTAAAAACACAACCCGTCCATATGTAGGGAACAGATGAAAAAGCCCATCCACAGTATCATTTAGTATCAGTATCAGTATGCCTGCAGTAGCAGTATCAGTATCATACATGAGCAGTACCCCCAGTATCATTCAACAATGAAGTACCCCCCTTCCTGGGATGGTAACTGAAAGGGCCCTTGAGCGGCTTGATTAGAGTACCCCGTTCTGTTTTGCAAGATCATTTTTATGCTGATAAGTTGATTCAAAAAGCAGTAATATTTTCTTGCTACATTGCACGTCCGAACTGGTTTTCATTCAACTGTCTCAGCATATGAGCATCAACATTACAAGACCTGCGCACATTATCATCATACAGTACTTATTCTGTCTTGAGAGAATTCTCATGAATATTTTTAATTTCTTGTGAATTCCTGTTAAAAAAATTCTGATGTGTCTTTTTCGTCTGACTCACGAGTAACTTCAGAATGTAACAGATTTTGACCATTCTTAAGAATTCTGAGAAGTTTTGAGAATTAACTTGCTAAATCTGCACACATTTTTTCATTCTTAGAATGACCCTAATATGATTGTCATAATTGTTATAAAAAAATAAATGCAGTTAGTTCTTGACTGTGTATCAATGTTTCAGTTTATCAACAGAGCTTAACCTTTAACAGCATATTTTTTGTTAGAATGATGCTGAAATGATTTTTCCAGATCTGTCTAGCAACTGAAATAATAGGAAAGCTAAACTCACTTCCTTTAAAAATGAGTCACAAATCTCCTGGTGGCATGATTAATGTCTTTACATAGTCTCTACTTGATAAAAGTAATTTCAATATTTTTTTGTATTGTGGGCCAGATGATCTAAATGTATTTGTTTCTGAAACTGTCAAGGAAATCTTTTCCGATCCTTGCGCAGCAGTGCGGCCAGGGCAAATTAACTGATAGAGTATCAA
>REGL01001429.1:9396-23236 GCA_004194395.1 Aurelia aurita complex sp. Pacific
TAAAGTCGCCTTCAATGGAAAATCAAGCGCCTTGTATAAGAAAAAGAACCGCATCAAAGGCAACATTTTGGTCTTTATGTCAAACGAGAATGATACGCAAAAATCAAAAGTTTCGTGCACAAAACTATTGGTGCATTTGTGTCAAATGAGATGTCATGTGAGATTTACGATAACGCAAAATTACTTATGCAGAACCCAACAGAACGTTTCATTTGTTGCTATTCGCGGGCATCTAATTTGAGACAAGCAGTCACGAAGATAACCTCTGTGCAGAATGATATGCATGAAGATGGTTTGGTTCAGTGTGATCTCGTGCCTTCCCCCTGTCAATGGCGCCATTGTTTGCTGGGATTCTGCAACTTTCTGTAGCTGTGTAGGAGGGGGATCCTTCTTCCTTCGGTGATACTGCGAATGCTAGCCTCTGTGCAGGCCGCCGGTTACATCATCCTCTAAAGTTGACTTATTTGCATAATGAGTACTATCAATAAGGCTAATGATTCGTTCGTTCTAGAAAACGATTGTTTTGACATAATTGAGCTGCTAATGAAGTCAAGAACGTGCCAATTCTGGGTAAATTTGTTGTTGCGTCAGGGTAAACATCTTGGTGATTTATCCATCTTAAGGTGTCAAATCTGTCTAACATGAAATAAGCCGACGTCAAATGTTGCTATAGGATCGCGGGAAACTTCTGTCTAGTATGCGCTTTATGTGCGCTTTCTTTATTTCAGTGCCAATTAGCTGAGATAAAACGTTAATCAATCGCTTTAACGAGCGTGACGGAAGTGGGTTACTTACTTACTTACTTTCTTTCTTTCTTTCTTTCTTTCTCACTGACTGACGTCGAAGCCCCTTCTTAGATTACAAAGTGGACTTTGTAATCAAAAATGAAAACATCTGATGTTGTTTGTTCATGTGTTGGAACTAGAAGAAGAGGAAACGAATGAGAGACAAACGGGTTACCTTTATGGTTAGAGTCAACACCTAAAAGGCCACTTAGCTCGCAAAATATAAAAAAATTTACTTTTCTAACACAATAACCATTTTACGTAATACCTATGTCATAGATGACTATGTGTTGGTTTATGCGCAGTATTATTAGATAGATACTGTAGAATATCCCTTCCCCAGCCAGGTTCATTCTTTTGCAATTTCACCTAATGATTGCTTTGTAAATCTTTCAACAGCAAAAGTAACTGTAACCAATGTTGTCACAGGAATCAACTTTGCTGAAGACCAAGAGGTAGTTTTTCTGTTTTCATACATAAATGGTACACAATATTGTGCATATAAACTCAAGAGTGAAAGGAGTGGAAAGCAAAATGACCAGCATCCGGAGTGTAGCAACTGACATCAATTTTTTGTCTTTTAATTTGTTAATTATAGCAATTGACAAAGCTCCCACTGTTTATTGTGTTGCATGTTGTGATATTATATTGCTCAAATTGGAAAACAAGTAGCAATAAGAAGGATGAAACAATATGTTTTGTTTATTTCAAAAGACTGCATTTTAAGATCAAAATCTTAAGTAATAGCCAGGATTTTTTAGTGTTGGACCTTGTAAGACCTCAAAGTAGCACAATATAATTCATGCTCATTGTTTCAGATTGCTCAATTATCTCAAAAGCTGGCATTGACTGAACTGGCAAGATCACAAATAAAACAAAGCAGTGCAATTGTAGATCCAGAATCTGTTTATCAGACAAAAAAAGCTTTGAAACCGACTGTAATTGGGGAAGATTTAAAACCAAGGTATGGACAAAAATTTATACGATCAACAAAATTGGCTGAGTTTTTTTACACCCAGTTCAAGTCAGGTGATCAACGTCTTGGTATAACATCTTTTGAATGAATCTTTTGAATGAATATTACCCCATGAAAACTTGTGCCATGAATGCAAAAAGTAGTATAATACTGAACCTTGCCCAGACTATGTCACATGAGTTGAATTGGGTAAAAAGTATCTTAGCCAATATTGTCTGTTCATTAACTCTATGTCCCCATCTTCATCCTGAGTATATTTAGATAATGAATTTGTCAACTATGGAAAGAAATGATACATATATATTGATGATATTGAAACTTGAAGCTTGATGCTAATTGGTAGACTGTTATTTGTCATCAGTTCATTTGCTACTATTAACAAAAAGCAAGCCCTAACCAAGACTCTGTTTGCACTGTACTGGTACAACTTTGGGTCTGTAACAAAAGTACAACGGATCAGTCACCCGTTCACACTGCTTCTTCTAATCTGTAACACTTTTGCTCTTTCTATCTATAGAACAATGTTGTTCTGGAGCAATGTAAACGTAAACAACTTTGTAGCGGACCAAAGCTGTATATGGTGTAAATTTCCTTTCCAGATTTTAAGTGGCTGAGAAATCTGAAGAGCTGAAGTGTTTCAAAATTATTTGTCTTCAGCAATGACATGAACAGTTGTTACTGTATCAAACTGAAGGGGTGAATTTCCATTCTAAAATGTACAGAGAAAGTCATTTGCCCTCTTAATTTTAAATGATAAAGAAATATCATAACTGAAATGTGAAATTATTTTTTAGGTTATTATGGGAGGAAAAAGATTGGCCAAATGGATTTCCTGAATCAGCAGAAGAAGCAGATGTTGATGTCACTACTTATTTAGTTCAAAAAGATATTTTTCGAAGAAGACAAGTTATAGAGATTCCAAAATTTTGTGTTGGAAGTATTCTTGCTGTAACAAGAGCTGAACCTTATTCACCTAAAGGATCACTTAGGTGTGTATTTTTGAATGCTTTAAAGTTCTTTTTTCACTTCAGAACTATTTCTAGAGCTTAAAGAAGATCCTTTTGGATGCTTCAAATGCATGCAGGCTACAATTATTATCGTTTTAACAATGCATGTCCTTCTGGGATTTTGCTTACAACCAAAGCGTGCCCTTTAAACGGTTGAAATTTTCTAGTGATCTTGGAAAACTTGTTTCCATCAGGTCGTTTGAGTGGTCGTCATCATTTTCCACAACTACTGAAGTGGAAAGCAGGCTTTACAGTCACTTACAGTTTTCAATAATATTCATGAGATTTTTTATACCAAGAAAACATCTCAAGGAGAAATTTTTCACGATATATTTAAGACCGGAGATTTCTTCCAGAAAATTGCTTCTTATCTATATTTTCCCATTTCTGTTATTTTCCTGTTTTTTTTTTTTATATTTTAGGTTCGTTGGGCTATGCATCGAAAGAATTCAACCAGAGAGTTTATTGTATTCGAATTTCACATTACGAAATGTCATCGACAACGAGCCGATCGAAATCACATTCCAATTATATTCACCGTTGATTCAAAAGATTGAAGTTCTAAAACATGAAAGACGGGTGAACAAATTTGGAAAACCTGACCTAACATTCCTACGTGATCACCCTATTGAAGATAGCAGGATAGATGAGAATATGGAGGCATTGCCGTACACAGAAGAACCCACTGAGTATGCACCAAAACCAGGTGATCTTAGAAGATGGAAAAGGTGGTACAGGATACAGTTTAAAAAGAAAAATCCAACAAGAGAACGCATGGAAAGGTGATATGGACTTTGGTTTCAAACTAGAACTGATAATGTAGCTTTATTTTGTTGCTTTGTCATCTCATTTACTTAGAACGTGTGATCTCTGCCTTACTCTGCCTCTTTAAATAAAGCAAAAAACACTACTAGTATAAGAGCGTAACGATGGAGCTTTTTATTGTGGCGTCAAAAGAATAGCGAAAATGCTTCCCTATTTTCCACAGACCATGGGCGATGGGACGATTAAGCCGGTTTTCCACTGGGCGAATTTTTTCGTGCGAAGCGAATTTTTTCGTGTGCAAGCATGCGCACTTTGATATCAACAGGCGCCACATTTTCGCTGGCTCCTCTTCTCTGCGAAAAAGTGAGTTCGAACAGTTTCTACTTTTCAGCCGCGACGAAAAAATTCGCTTCGTGCGAAAAATTTCGCCTGGTCTCCTAAGTGATGCTTTAACATTGATCGTCCCAATTCTTTGGGTTGACAAATAAATATTAAAGTGTTGATTACCTGTATACATTCTTCATGCATTCGTGTGGTGTTTTATCTGCGTCTTCATCTGTTAGCCACCTACATCTCTGTTCTCTGTCTGCAACAGAAAACAGTTTGCAGGCCAAATCGAAGCACAGCAAATTCAAATCGCTATAACGAAATCTTGTTCTACTGACAAGGAATTGGGACGACCAATGTTCAAGTTCAAGCACCACTTATTAGGAGGCCTGGTCTAGCCAAAGGCCTGCATGAAAATCGTCCCATCGCTCTTGCACAGACCTAATCGGCTAGGGTTTGTAAGTAAAAAGATGTTTTATCAAAAGATTGATCACTTTACGTTAAGCGGGTGAAAACAAACCTTAGCCGATTTGTCTATTTGTAGAAGAATAGACTCGTTGATAGTGACAGCTTTTTGTGAACTGTGTCAAGTCTGATAACAGTGATTTGATTCAAATACGTCTAAACTACGGCTCTATAGATCAGGCAGGGCCTTTTGCTGATACAGTAACTGGGAATATGGCATTTTTTCAGTGCTCGGCCCCCGGGCATTTGATCATCGATTTTTCCCCGGCCCCTGGGCATTTGAGCAAGGAATTTTTGTTGACCCCCGGGCTGCCCGGGGGGGGATGGTCAGGGTAGGAATTGAACGAGACATTACAGTCACTTACAGTTTCCAATAATATTCATGAGATTTTTTATACCAAGAAAACATCTCAAGGAGAAATTTTTCACGATATTTTTAAGACCGGAGATTTCTTCCAGAAAATTGCTTCTTATCTATATTTTCCCATTTCTGTTATTTTCCTGTTTTTTTTTATATTTTAGGTTCGTTGGGCTATGCATCGAAAGAATTCAACCAGAGAGTTTATTGTATTCGAATTTCACATTACGAAATGTGATCGACAACGAGCCGATCGAAATCACATTCCAATTATATTCACCGTTGATTCAAAAGATTGAAGTTCTAAAACATGAAAGACGGGTGAACAAATTTGGAAAACCTGACCTAACATTCCTACGTGATCACCCTATTGAAGATAGCAGGATAGATGAGAATATGGAGGCATTGCCGTACACAGAAGAGCCCACTGAGTATGCACCAAAACCAGGTGATCTTAGAAGATGGAAAAGGTGGTACAGGATACAGTTTAAAAAGAAAAATCCAACAAGAGAACGCATGGAAAGGTGATATGGACTTTGGTTTCAAACTAGAACTGATAATGTAGCTTTATTTTGTTGCTTTGTCATCCCATTTACTTAGACCGTGTGATCTCTGCCTTACTCTGCCTTTTTAAATAAAGCAAAAAACACTACTAGTATAAGAGCGTAACGATGGAGCTTTTTATTGTGACGTCAAAAGAATGGAGAAAAAGCTTCCTTATTTTCCACAGACCAAGGGCGATGGGACGATTTTCGTGTAGGTCTTAGGCTAGCCCGGGTCTCCTTGATGCTTTAACATTGATCGTCCCAATTCCTTGGGTTGACGAATAAATATTAAAGTGTTGATTACCTGTATACAATCTTCATGCATTTGTGTTGTGTTTTATCTGCGTCTTCATCTCTGTTAGCCACGCAGGCTACATCTCTGTTCTCTGCAACAGAAAACAGTTTGCAGGACAAATCGAAGCACAGCAAATTCAAATCGCTATAACGAAATCTTGTTCTGCTGAGAAGGAATTGGGACGACCAATGTTCAAGCACCACTTATTAGGTTTTGTTTATTTGCAGAAGAATAGACTCGTTGATAGTGACAGCTTTTTGTGAACTGTGTCAAGTCTGATAACAGTGATTTGATTCAAATACGTCTAAACTACGGCTCTATAGATCAGGCAAAAGGCGAAGTTAAATTTTGGTCTATTTTTTCAAATAAGTATGAAATATGAAAAAAAACGAAATTAGTCGATTATAATTGTAGTTTTATCGGAGGGCCCCTTGAAAACCAGCTTCTGCTGAAGGGCAACCCTCCTTAAAAGAATGAAATATGAAATGTGGGTACCGGACTCTCTAAAACAAATCGAGATTTAAATTTCTGATACCCAGGGTACGATAATTGTGTTTTCAGCCAGCGTTGCAATACCAAGATATAACTTCAATTAGATCTAGCTCCCAAAAGCGTAAACAATAGCCTCAGGAATGAACGAAAACAAAAAATTCATCATCGAGTTATAAGCATAAATGTATATATTCACAGTCTGATCGTTTTAAAATAGTATTTAGAAAGTCCTCAATTTGACCATCTCATAAACAATACAACAAGTTCTTCAGCATTTGGTCTGAGATTTGGATCTTGAGCCAAACATCCAAGAACGAGTCTTCTATGCTCACTTTTGCTGATCAAACGAAGTTGCTGCTCTCTCTGCTCAATGATTGGCAATTCTCGTATCATCATCTCACAAAATAGCACACCGAAACTGAAGATGTCGATCTGAAGCAAAACACGGAAAAATATGAGGAGTAGCGAAAGAGTGAACATTCAGAATGATAATGACGATTATTATTATTCAGAATGATAATAATTCAGAATGTGACGTAACAATTCAGTAACTTTTGAAAGATTATTTAAAATATTCTACAGTTTTCAAATGGTTACTAATCTGGTCCTATAGACAAGCAACGCTATTAACCCCCTGCAAATGTTAAAGGAATCTGAATACAACGCTGTGACCCTTTCTTTCAAAATTCACTTGATTTTGACATAGCTGGAGAGCAATAGGAGTGCAGTTTTTGAAGCAACCACTTATTTTGCCTTTCCTCTGCCATAAATCAGCAACCACTTGTCGGATTGACTCGAACAAGGTCTCAAACTCTAAGTTGAAGCATATCCCATGCAACTGTGCGAAGAACTGGAAAATTGAATTTACTGCTCTGCCACCGCAGCCACACAAACGGGGCATTATTATTTTGAGACGCACTGTATACTGATTTGAATGAGGGGACTTTCAGAAAGAAGCCCGTTGTTTGACTACTGTGGAGGAGCTGTAGCTTAAAGTTCTGCCACCGCAGCCACACAAACGGGGCACAATTATTTTGAGACACGCTGTATACTGATTTGAATGAGGAATCCCGTTGTTTGACTACTGTGGAGGAGCTGTAACTTAAAGTTCTGCCACCACAGCCACACAAAAGGGGCACAATTATTTTGGGACGCACTGTACACAGATTTGAATGAGAGAACTTTCAGAAAGACTAACATTTCAATTGAAAGATGGAAGCCCGTTTGTGTGGATGCCGTGGAGGAGCTGAAACTTCAATTTTCCAATTTTTTACACAGTTGCTTTGGATAGGCTTCAAACTGCGACAAAGTTTGATTTTGAATTAAAAATCTTGAAACTAAGATCAACCAAGGGCTCCTATCTTGTAGGAACTGTGTTTATTCCATTCCCAGTTCTGTTTTCGTAACTCAGTACACAGAGTTTGTCCTGTCAAAATCAAGTTGACGTAAGACTAACTTTGTGGTTTCAAATTCCGGTGTTGATGTAATACGAGATCAACTGTTATGCGAGATGACCACAGGAAAGCAGACAGCGTGATTTTTGATTGGTCAACATAACACTGACAGACGTTAGAATTTGAAAATCCCTGTAACTATAGAAACTGGACAGCAATTACTCTGTGTACTATATCACAAAAACAGTACTGGGAATTAACAGTTGCTACAAGGTAGGCGCCCTTGGATCAACCATGGATAAACTAACCTTGGTCGTTTGCTCCGCAGAGGTTGTCTCGGGCGCAGAGTAAAGCAGTGCACCAGGATGTTTGGTCATGGACAGCCTCATGAAATTAGCAGCACCATAATCGGATAGTTTCCCATGCAGCTCATTTCCTTTATACCACAAAAGCACATTCGAACTGCTGATATCACGATGAATGATTGGCAAAGGGATTTGCTTGTGCAGGTAGTTCAACGCACGTGCTATATCCAATCCTATTAAAACAGCCTCGTTTCCAATGAGAGGTTTCTGGGATAAATGGGTACGCAAGTCTGTGTCAAGCAGCTCCGATACAAAGAGCGGGATTCCTTCGTCACTTGTCGCACCGATGAACTGCAGCAAACATGGGTGACGGCAGCGTGATGCGATGCTCATTTCGCGGTTGAAAAGTCTGCGGTTGTGCGGCGATAATATAAGATGATGTATTTGTTTCACGGCTACTTCTGTGCCGCGGAACCTTCCAAGTTTAACCTCACCCCATCCGCCAACACCTAATACCGTATCCGTTATTATGACTTCATCTCTTCGTAGAACCCAGCTGCTTGTTTCTACGTTAACATCCCGCGCGGTAGAAACTGCTGATCCGCTTGCACCATCTCCGGTCACCTCTTGATTTATGAAGGTAGATTCTAATCGTTCCGTCAAATGGTGAATCTCCCGCTTCAGGATCCCAATCTCTGTCACCGCATTATCACGTTCATTTCGAATCCGGTCCGTCATTCTATCTTTCTCATCAAGTTCCGTCCGCAGTTGACGACAATCAGCGTTCATCTCAACCCGTAAGTTAACCTCATTTTCAATCCTTCGACGGCTGATCAATAACTCCCGCTCAACAGAGGCTACCCGACTTCGTTCGTCATTCAGTTCAACTTGGATTGCACGTGTTGCACCTTGGGCATCATTCAGTCGCTGCGTAGCAGTTGCTGCGTCTGTTTCTAACCGTCTATTTCGGCTGATTTCTGATCGCAATTGCTCACGTAAATGCTCCTGCATATCGACGTTGCGTCTCAATTCGTCGCCTATATTGTTTTTGGATCTTCTTGTTTCGTCAAGGGTCGCTCTACAAGGAGACAAAAACTGGATTATTCAGTTTGCACAAAAATACTTTGCCTCTTTTAAATATCATTTATACACAAATCAACCCTTCAGCAAATTAAAATATATAACAACTATTTACAATGATAAAAACCTTATGAATAAAAACCTACAGCCCTATAAAACTTAATCCTTGCTGTTCTTCCAGGGAGTTGTGTTTGGTTTGAGAGTCTAGCTCTTTAGATGCGTTTTAAGTTGTTTTTTAAAACGATCAAGTGTCGGTAAATCGCGAATTTCGGCAGGTGTATCATTCCATGACTTGAGAGCTGCATAATGAAATCCTTTTTTTAGCACATTCGGTCCTTTATCTAGGGATCTGGATATCTTTATAGTGCCTCGTATTGTAGGTCGAGTGAAAAGATCTTGGTTGGTATTTATCCCATAGGTTTTCAGGGCATAGTCTGTTCAGAATCGTGTAAGCCATGACATTCCGATCGTAATGGAAAAGATTAGTTAGAAGTGTTAGATACCATCTAAATAGACTGGCTAACTTTCGGCACAGTGAAATCTTTTAAATGGCTGCAAGCTGTCGAAAAACAGCTCATTAAATGGCCTAAATACTAACACTTGGAAGATAAAATATTTTGCTGACTTTATGATGAAAATATGAAGTGCCCAATGTTTCGACAAAATGTCGAGAAAAATTGAAACCTAACAGCTGAATTCGGTTGCTAAACGACTGATTTCCAAAACTGCAACATCCAAATATTTCATCACAGCTAAATTTACTTTTGGAAGAATTCGACTGAAAACAATGAATGAGTTCGGATGATCCCTTACACCAATTTCCTGAAATGAATTTTTGGCTTCATAGAATGACCGACAATTTAGATATGCAATATTCACCATAACAATTTGGTTTACCTTGACACAATCGCGCGCACACAATCGTCGTACAAAGAAAACTTTAGCAATTTCTGAAAAAAGTGTACCATCTTTGTTATTCGGCTACTCTGCTACAGTTAAGGGAATGTGCAATGTTAAATAGATAGATTTATAAAAAAGATGAAAGAAAACCCTCAGATACAATATTGTTTCTTTGGCCAAAATTCAGTTACATTTTAGGGCCTCACCTTGACTGTTGTAAGCTGCTTTCCAACCTCCGCACTTGCTCCCTTAGCTCAGTTTCCGTCATTTTACTTGGCGATGTTGCAGATACCCTCAGATTCCTCAACTGATTATCGCGTACAAGAATAGCTTGTTCATGTTCCTCAATAGCTGCATTCTGTTCTTCAATCGTATTCCTCAACTCTGTGATTTGTCTCTTATGAGCATTCGTTCTTCCCTTTTCAACATCAATTTGTATCTTAAGTCCATCCAGCTCTCGTTTTAGTGCAGTAATCTCATCGTCTTTAGTATTTATTATCCCAAACGCTTCCTCTCTTGCTAAGATAAGTTCGTTTTCTTTCTCTCTCACTTGCTGCTCTAGTCGTTGTATTTCAAGTCTTTTATGCCCAACCATGAGTTGGTGATAGGCCGCTTCATGCTCAAGACTTTTGATTCTTTCGTCTCTCTCATCTTTGTTTTGAAACAATATTCTTCGAGCAACTTTTACATCTTGTGCAGTTGTTAATGGAACGGTCTAAATAAAGATAAGAAAAGACGAAAATCAATGATCTCCAATTTTCTTGAAAATCAATAAGGTTCTTCTTTTCAGACAAAATGATATCACTCGGTGAGTCAAAAAAAAAAATGCCAGGCGTTTGAAGAAAATACTGCTCCCTGAAAAACAAAGTAATGATATTGAAAACTGTCTCGCTTTACACAGCAGATGCAGTCAATCAGATTCGGTAATTTACCCGGCTTTAATCGGTCATTCCTTCCAGTAGATATGAGAAATTTTGTGCAAAAATGACGATCAAAATTTCATCGTTTTCCTTCCTGACAACAATGACACCTACAAGCATATATTTTGTCTTCTTGAGAGGATGCAATCCCCCTGAATAAGTTTGATTGAGGAAGGACTTTTGCGTTCTCCCAAGAGGATCACACGTATTAAAGCTTTTCCAATTCATTGCTGTAAGGTAGAAATGTTAGGGCAATTTGTTCGTGATTTAGGAAGGTTTGAAGGTTTCTTGAAGCGACTCTTTCGAGAAAAGCCCTTGCAAAAGCTGAATGAAGTGACCATTTTGTGAATAAGACCTGATTGCCCAAAGTTAGCTCGACATACAATGTGAAACGAACCATAGTATATATCAGTAGAAATCGTTTATGTGTATTTTTCGTAGCTGTACATTTAATTTTAGTTTAGTTACACGTTCTCTATGTTAATGACTGCGGAGTTGTCACGGTCTCTTGCACTCCGTGGTATCGTCTTTGTAGTGTAGTAAAGTAGCTCGTACACAGTGCGTTAAGTAGTTTGTTTGTGAAAATTTTATATTGAATAAAAAAAAAGTGACCAATTTCAGCAAGGTAGAATTCTAACATAATTGAACATGCTGGCTATTCATTCAGATATTGCAAAATATTGTTGCTTTGATATTCAGGGAGCAGTAGCCCTTCAAATGGCGGGTGTTTTTTATGATTCATCTGACGTATAGTATGTTCAAAAATGCAGGCACTGGTCCTCCTTCACTATTGGGTGAGTCAGAAAACAATAGGCCTTTTAGCTCTTCTGAAAAGAATCAGAATTAAACGATATTTTGCTACATTTTGTATAATTTTTTGAATGTGCTCAATAGTGACAGAAGCTCTATCGCCACTCCATCGAGCCTCGCGTATAAAAATGTATAAAATAATGCCCGATCCAGGCTCTTTTGTAGAATAGCTAAAAGGTATATTCCCGTCTGAAAGGTCACTGCTCCCTGTATATCAACATGATAATACTGGCAAATATCTTTATTTTATCTTATTAATATTTTATTAATACTTTATCAATATTTTATTAATATCTAATATTTTATTTAATATTCATTTCATCTGAAGGTGGAAATGTTTTGACTTGAATCGGCTACTCCCAAGAAAGCCCGTTCAAGCAACCTTTAAAATAGGCCTAAAGTCACGACCAAATTTTCCTAATGTTTCTGCTTTACAGCAATGACTCCGAATGACTCCAACACGTTTAGCACTTTATATCAAACCATCCAAAGGCAGAAATGCTATGAAGAATGAATGGTCGTGATGTGGGAAAATTAAAGCTGCTTGATAAATTGAACTTTGCAGTTTCTTGTGTGCAGTTTCTTATATATAAAAATTCAGCGCATTTTCCGTTCAGGCAAACCAAGGGCGCCTACCTTGTAGGAAGTGTGTTTATTCCCAGTACTGTAGAGTAACTGGTGTCCTGTGACCCAGTACAGAGAGTGTTCTAGAACCGTACCGTGACACAGCAGTACACAGAGTCAGTCCTCTCAAGGTCGAGATGACGTATATGAATAACTTTGTGGTTTCAAATTCCGGTGTTTATGCAACACGAGATCAACTGATATACGATTTGGCCACAGGGAATCAGACAGCGGGATTTTTGATTGGTCGACACTAACAGGCGTTAGAATTTGAAAATCCCTGCAACTAGAAAAACTGTCTTATGATATACAAAGATTAACAGGACCGGGTCATAGGACACCAATTACTACGCGTACAGTACCGGGAATAAACACACTTCCTACAAGGTAGGCGCCCTTGGGCAAACGCATACGTGTTTTAAAACTATTTAGGTACCCCATTCGTATATGGCATATGGTATATGATTTGGTATGTACTTTGACATGTCCATTTAAACTGTTTGAAAACAGGTGTTTGGGGGCTTGTAGTAGACATACCACGTGTATATTCACTCAATATATGATTTTCAATTTTTCAAGGTATAACCATCCAACTAATTTTCTATAACCATCCTGAGATTTTTGTAATGAGTCCAAGCGAATTAAAAACAGAAAGCAATACTATTTAAGAAGAATCCTTCAACACAAATTATTGAATATACCTGATCATCCTCGTGCTTTACAGGGGTTCGTTTATGGGTACCTGAAAATAACAAATAGAAATATCAACTGACGTGTTTAGGAGTCATTTCACTCTTAGCCTGCATGCAGACTTTCTACTGCGAAGGAGAGATCCTCATAAGCTCTCCTTCGCAGTGGAAAGTAAAGTCTGTACGCAGGTTATTTCACTCTCGACTACCAGCCATGCTTTCGTATTTCCATCGTAAACAAAAACAACCATATCTTTATGAGAACTCTTCAGGGACCGCGACCGGTCATTTATCCTTCCTGGAGAGGGGGTGGACGAGAGACGTAGGAACCAGGGGCACTGGGGGCACGTGCACTCCTAAGATTTTGCAATAAACAAAGAAGTCCCCTTCATATTTTCAGGAATTGCCCCTTTAGCTTCATGAAAAAAGTTACCTTGAAGTGTCGTGCCCCTCCCCAAGTTTGAGATACTTCTGGAGGGGGACCAAAACATTATTTACTCAAAGAGAGGGGGACGAAAAATAAAGCTCTGAATTTCTTTTCTTTATAAGTAGATCGAGGACCAACTTCTGGTTTTGAAGCAAATTGCAAAGAGCGATGTTTACTGGATGAATTTCTTTTTGTGAATTAAGTTTATAGCTTGGCCTTAGTTGCCATAAAGAAACATACTATTATTGCAGACTTGAAGGATAAAAAACTATCTCAAAATAATAAGCCCAATTTTTAGCAGCCTGTGGGCAGACCACTGCATGATCTCAAGGCAGACATGGGTAGCTGTGAAGGAGCGTAAAACTTTCGGGGGATTCCCTTATCTGCGGGTATAAACAACCTCAGCCTGGACGGACTGATTCTGGTCGCTAGGACGGACTGACGAAGGCTTCATTGGATTTTTTCTTTGCATGACAAAATTACTGAGCATTTTGATTCTTTGTCATTTTGGTTTCGTTTTATTGTAATCCGCAATGCTCCGCCCAACAACGAATGCAATAACAGCGAGTCAAATAACGAAAGCAGTATTCCGTAAAAGCTTTATTTAGCCCCTCTCTAATAAGCCCATCTCCCCTGAGCCAAATTTTTAATAAGCCCCCCTCTCTATTAAGCCCCC
>REGL01001429.1:29237-45581 GCA_004194395.1 Aurelia aurita complex sp. Pacific
TTGAACATCTGGAGAGCAACATCATCTGAAAGCTTGGCGAAAATCTTTAGCGGTTTTGTCACAATCTTCAGGCAAACGGGGCACAATTTTTTGGGACACCCTGTACAAGCGAAAAGGGGTTATCAAGGGAAGAAATTTTTATGATTGAATTGAACTTTTTTGAACGAACCGACTTTTCATGCTCCTGCGCAGCAACTTATTTCCGCTGCAGTGATCGTACTGTAAAAATGGAATGGAGTGAAAACATTGGGATGAGTGGATTGAGTCTAGGGAACAACTAGGCATGTATGGGGCGGTTTTTCAATCAAATTTTCATGTTTTGGAGTATACTTTTCGTCAATTATTTCCAGAATCGATTATCATTTGGAGCGAAAAATTCTGGAGCAGGGAAAAAAAATTTCGTGGGCACACCATCGTACAAATGTAAGTCAAGTACCCCCCGCCCCCCGGGGCCAAAATGTCAAGAAAAGAGGAATACGTACATGGCTGGTTTCCAGAGATGGAAATCGGAAAGTCTTTCCTTGAACTGCAAAATAGAAAGCAGCAAATGAACAGTTTAATGGTATGGTAAGCGTTTGTAAAATATAAAGAACATTTTCCAGAACAATTTTAATCTCACAGGAAAGATCAAGTGTGAATAGAATAAATTCAGATTCGAAATCTTTCAGTTTAACCAAAATCTCAACATTCATTTCCTTATAAAATGGCTTCTCACTTGCGATTCACTGCTTTAGTAAGACACAAATCGTGCTTCAAATCGTGCAGTAGCAACGAATTTTCAACTAAAGAAAACATGACCAAGTCAAACCAAAACTTTGAGATGTAAACATATAGTTGCAAATATCTGTGTTCTTGATTGATAATATGGAAGCTTTCTTTAAGAGTTAAAAGACTGATATTGATTCAGTTTTTGGCAATCTTCACAGAATTGATCACAAAAATATTTTCAGATGTGAAGGACAAGGAGATGGTCTAAAATCGTTTGTGTATTTACCGACACTTTAGTTTTACTTACCAATTCCTCTAAGTCCTTCTGAACAACTGCAGGCACCTCATTTTCATAAGCAAGATGTAAGGTAATTGACTCTGCGATGAATGAATGCATTATGATTACAGTAAGACGCGACAACGTGAAATTTAAGTCTAACTGTCATATTAGACAAATCACCAGAATTTAAAGGTAATCGGCAGTGTTAAAAGATGTGTTCATGAAAAAGGGGTTTGGCACGAGTAAAGAACAATTGAAATGGGTGAAATTGACCAGTGCAAGAGCTTAGGAGAAGAGTGGGTTAGCTCTCTGTTGTCCTTTTTACAGATGGATGTATACAGCCGTGTATTACCTTTAACAATCATTGATACTAGGTCACGGAAGGGCATCAAATCAGGGGAATGCCATGCCCAACAGATGTAAATAAAACAGAAAATAACAACAAAAGATCTCACCTAGCAAGCTACCCTTTTTGTCATCTTTTGATGTAATTTTTGTTTTAAACGCATATTGAATTCCTGATGCTTTCATTTTCAGGTAGAAAGGACGAGCTTCAAAATTGACCTGAAATAGTAAGTATTGCATGATCAATTATGGTGGAATGGAGAATCTACAAACTACCATAAAAAAAGCGAAAATTACGAATACAAGGGGGAGGGAAACTTGGTATATTTCATTCGCCTCAAACTACTCGCCATCTGTCCATTCACCTCAAACCTTGTTCATTTGTTTCTTTTTATTGTTTCTGTTTACTTTTACTTATCTNATAATGTTCGTGGATTTATCTTCATTATTGCATATTTGTTTGTCCGACAAGGATGTACCGTTTTTCAGGATATCGTTTTCAAGTATTTTTTTCTAGTGCCACAGTGTCAACAGAAGTCAATCTAGATCCGGTTGTCGAAACATGTCAAAAGGGGGATACTTTGTTAGATCGGGCCGTTACTTAGCCTAATAACCAGACCCTACTAAGGATAGTAGGGTCTGGTTATCAGGCTAGCCGTTACTCAGTCCAGTTTTTATGTTTTGGAGATCCTTTCCATCGATTTTTTCTGGAGTCAGTTGACGTTTGGAGAGAACAATTCTGGAGCCGGGTAAAAAATATTTTGATGGGCACATCCCCTAAAAATTTAAGTAAAGTAAAACGTGACTTACTCGGCCTGACAGGCTAGACTTAGTACACTGAGTGACCATAAAAAAATACAAATTTTGAAGGATCATCAAAAGAAGATTATTGCAGTTCCTTGCAATTTGATTTCGAAAAGAGCGAAATTTAAGATTTGTTTTTGTTTGCAATATAATAAGCAATGAATCAAAGTCTACAGTACTTTTGTTTCGTAATTGAGGAAGACAGAATTTGTGAGCAGTCAGTAGAAACAAGTTGGTAGACACAAAGGTGTGCCAGAAACAGATAGAATTTGTCAGCGATGCAATCTGGATTGCGTTGAGAATGAAGAACAGTTTTATTAACATGAACCTCATAATAAACTTTTGCTAATTTTTCGAGAACTTTTTCGGGAACTGGTCCCTAATTTTCGGAACTTAGCGCCACAAGAGAAGTTTATATTTATGATGTCAAATGAAAACTTTGGCCTGATGAAATAGATTGCCACCTTCCTTAAAGTGCGTTCGTATTACGTGAACAGTCGTAAGTTATTATTAGCAGGTAGATCATTTGTTATTCTTTATTCGTGTAGTTATTAAATGAGATGATGCTCTTGTGTGTAGCAATTTTTTAAAATGAAATGAAAATGAAATGAAGTTAGATACCTCAAGATCTCTGATATTTCTGCAAATTATCCTGAGTGAGATATCTTTTGAGGTTACCTCATCTTCCATTTGTATCATTATGCGCTCTGCATAAATCTAGAAAAAGCAAGAACTTTATCAGTGTGAAAATTTCATCCATGCTATGAAAGGAATATAGAATATTCACTTGCATATAAATTGTTACAAATTATACAACCAAAAACACCTCATGCAACAGACTATGAGCAATCTATTCCTAAATTCCACATCTGCCTGCAAGAGTTTTCAAAATGTTCAGTTCTATATATTAGATATATATTAATGTATAAATTTGCAATAAATGTATCGAACGAATCATAAAGTTTCCAGAACGTTTTCATAAATTGTCTGCATCTAACACGAGAGAAACAAGCCATAAAGACTACAGTAGACCCTTTAGCTATTGTAAAAAGAATCTGAATCAAACAATATTTCTATACATTTTGGAGAATTTTTGAATGTGCACAATAATGATAGAAATTCCAATGCGACTCAATCAAACCTCACAAAGAAAAGATGGAAAAACATCCCTTAATCCAGGCACTTTTGCTGAATAACTGAAAGGTCTAATTCATGATAAAATTGTCAAAAAGTAAATTTACCATCAAGGCCTTCTGAATAAGGCTATTTTTGTGCATCCAATAAGAAATGTAAAGTACAATTTTATTTCCCACTTACTTTTACAGGAGATGTAGCAGGTCCAGAAAATTTACCAACATCAATTCTGTTGACATGCAGAACAATGAAAATTGGTGGCAAGTTAGAGTCTGTTGATTTCTCTGGTGTTCTACCTTGTTGTTTCTCATTGTTCTGATGAATCACTAATTCTGTTACTTCTTCCTGTGGGCTAGCAGTTGAAATCTTTTCCTGGGTGAAAGAGAAATTTAAATTTTGCTACATATAAAGCACAAGAAAGAAATTTCTGTGAATCACAAGCACTTTTAAAGGTTTGCGCAAAATTAAAGCTTGCATTTGCAAAAGACAAAATAATCTGAAATTATCCCCTTCAAATTGAAGTTGCATTTGGTCTGTGAACAATGGATAGCCAAAGGAGCAATGCTGTGTATGAAGGATTTCTTTGTTCTTTTCATAGACAAGTTGCATTCTCCTTTCAAATCTAATCCAGGGCCTAACACAGTAGAGATTTTGTATACATCAAACACTCTTTCATCAAGCCAAAGAACTTTCCAAAATAATCTTGAAACATTTTCAGAAAGAGTTTCAAGTTCTAAAGAATTGTCAAAAATTCTTTTGTCTTTTACTTCATACATTTAAAGAATTCTTCAGAATGTGACTTGGAAATGTGTAAGAATAATTGAGATGTTGAATGCTGTGTGTTTTGACTTAATGCCTCTGCACTGTAAGTACAAAGCAATATTTCTGTCAAGATTTTTTGGATGAATGTGGGTGTACTACAGTATATATGAAACAAGTTTTAAAGACTGAGGCAAGTTCTAGAACAAAACTGTCTATTTTTCATTTCTTCCAAAGCCTTTTTCTTGCTGTTCACAATCAAGAGAAAAGGAACAGCACATGAAATACCTACCACACTTCTTGCACTCCTTGAAACATATGAAGTTCCAGCAGTTCTTTCAACAGGATCACTGGCTCTTCTTCTTTGTGCCTTTTGTTCTTTCATTCCAGAAAACAATGTCCCCTGATCTCTTGTTTCATGCGTGGGTTTCTTAGTTTCTCCAGCACTTTTTGTTCTCATAACATTGAATTCAGTTGTAGCAGCACAGCTTAGCATCACAGATGCATCATGGCTATCAACCTGATTTGAAAATACAATGTGTGAACTTAATAATGTTCTATATCATTCTCTGAAATGCCTTGTGCATATTGATATCACAAGGATTCTCATGAATTCTAAAGACTTTTCAAGAACTTTTTGTATACTGTTCAAAGCTATTCAATTAATATTTCCTGTGTGGACTCTTTCCAGCAAACACAAACTTCTTCACAGAAAACTTTACTTACTCCTTACTTAGGGTGGTTCCAGAAAAAATCCGGACCCCCCCCCCCCTATGGAAGACTGCTCACCAAATTGGAAGGACCCGGATTTTTTGTGATAAAATTTGATGGATAGATCCGGATTTTGCCTCTTAAAGCACAGGAACGTCCGGATTTTTCGATTTTGCAGACAATTTACCCCCTATGGACGAGTTTACCAACAACTTGTAGGTCTGGATTTTCCCAAATTTTTGTCATTACCCCTGGATTTTTGTGTCTCAGCAGCTGCATGCCCCTGGATATTTGGGGATTGACGCACATTTCCGGATTTTCTCTTCCATAGGGGGGGGGGGTACGGATATTAACTGGAACCACCCTTACTATCAGTATGATATCATGATCACTAACCTCCATTTCTTCAATTTGATCAAAATGTGAAGTTCTCTCTCTTAAAGCCCACGATTGCTGCCCAGCTTGGCCTACTTCCTTACTGACTGGCCGCCTTGAGGGGGACTTTGGCCAAGCTGCATTCATCAGGCCATTGTGTAGCGGTCCTCTCCCTGGGGATGCAGAAGCCCTCGTCTTGCTACGCCTTCTTGCGTTAACTCTCCTTGGTGGCAAAGAATGTTCCTTTTCTTTGTTGATAGTGTCCTTGGAGGACATAATGCATCATTTGTTAGAACTGACCTGTCCAATTCTAGACGAGAAATAGATAATTTAGCAGGTGGAGCAATAGGAAGATCAGAAATGATTAAATCAATTTCAAGACTAACTGAAAAAAGCATAAAGCTGCATAAAGCCAAACTTGATGTGCAGACCAACAAAGCAATGACATGTTTCTGTGCAAAGTCTGTGATTCGTTTCGTTTTAAAGTTTAAAGGAGGGAACTACAGGCACTCTTCAAAATTGATGAGATGATAGATGAGATGTGCACATCAAAATTTCGTAAACAAACTTGTGTGCACTTGCCTGGTCTGGAGAGTATGGCAATCAGATCGCTGTCTTTTATATGCAAGTCAAAGACGAGTCCAAACCTGCTTTAACGAAAGCGATGATGTACCTTTGAATTCCGGAAGATGTCTACAACAGTTAAACAGTCCACACGAATTAAATTTGGACACAAAAGTATTCAAATCAATAAAAAATCACCTTTTATTTATTCCAACTTCACTTTTTCTGCGACCGTCTTTACTCTTTTCTCCTTTTCTCTCTGACGATGTTGTCATTCCCAGACCCCTTAAGGTCACGCTATCGCGTAACCGAGGCCCTGATCTGACAAGAGATTGATACTGTACACGTGATTGATCATGTGATTGGCTTTTTCAAAACTTGACCCATTTTACACCCTTTCTCTCTCTTCTCCAAAGATGGACTTTGAAACACTGAGGAAAGAAATCTTAGAACTGAAGCAGGATACAATTGTTTACTATGTGAAGAAGGCATTGCTTCCTCTTTCATTAGTTTCATTGCTATGGATGATATTTGTGAAGAGATCTGGAAAAATCGACAAGAAAAAAGTCCGTTCAAAGAAAGCAATAAATGATGAGGAGGAAGTGGTGTACAATTTGCAGAATCTTGTAAGTGTACTAGTAAATGTCATATTGTTCGAGCTGTCTTGAGAAATGTATTTATGTATCATTTGCCACAATAAATACCCTACAAATTTTATAATATAAAAATATTAATAGATACAACACAATATCTTATGTTAAAAACGTAAAGATAAACGCCGCACCCCTGGCTCTTATGGCTGATCTATTTCCATATATGGTCCCCCATCCCCCAGGATTTCCCCATATGAAACGAAGCATTGAACGAAGGAACGCTGCGAAGGAATGATACTAAGAACCATGACACACAAAATTCTATACTTTGAAAGCAACAAACAATGCCGGCGATTTGAACAATACAATTTGAATAATATTCAATAAGTGGAATTAATTTCATGTCTCCATGGAATGAGGTGAACAAAATACTTAAGATCTTCTGATAAGCAATTGTCTTTCTTTTCAAATCTCTGATCATCTTACAACTCATTAGCATAACTTCATGTACGATTTGTTTTGTTTGCTATTTGTACAATTTGAATAAATAAGGCCCTTCTTCTATTTTAAGGCCTGCCTTCCAAATATTAATCTGTTGAACATGCTTGTTTTATGATCTGGGAGGTTGATCGATATTTCTGCCATATTTTGTTAAAATATAAAGATCTTCGATCAAATAGAATGGAAGTTTACGGACAAGTATTGCTCGCGATCTTTCTTGTTATTTTGGTCGTCCTTCTTGTGTGGCTCACGTGTGTTCGAAGGAGTTGGCGCCAAGATATGAAATACATTCAGTTGAGAGGAGCGGAAGAATATCATACGCAGTACAATTTGGAGAATTTAGTATGATTTGATCACACTTTATTTTATGTTTATGCCGAAGGAAACGCTTCACCACAGCTTTCAGGAGCTGGATCATATCAGGATCTATCTGTCATTCATATATCAAGTCGTGGGCGTCTCCCTTCTTGTGGCCTCACTTGGAGAGCGAATTTAGTTTGTTTGAATGAAGACCGTTTATTAGAAAGTATGTGGGCCAGTTTTGACAAACTGACCAAGACAAATAGAAATTGGCAGGACGCTGGACAGGGCAGACCTGGAGGGTGCACTTGACCAGTTTTTCTTTCTTAGGGACGTGCCCAGGGGGGCGGGGTACTCAACACATACGCATACTGAGAAATTCTGAGAAATTTCTGAGAAATTTCTGAGGGCGGGGTACTCAACACATACGCATACTGAGAAATTCTGAGAAATTTCTGAGAGTCTGAGAAATTTTCAGGAACCCCAAAAATATCAGTTTAGCTTCATTACAACCCAAAAATATCAGCTCATTTTATACCTTAATATCTGTAAAAGAGCATAAAAGATCCTGAAACAATGCAAATTGAGGCCAGGATTGCCTTTGAGGAACCTAGAAATATAATTTTGACAATATTTGATGCCCAAAAATATCAAAAACATAATTTCAGTTTATTTGCACCCAAAAATATCACTTTCGGCAATATTCTGACCCAAAAATATCGGACTTACCTCCCTGTATGTGCATGTGCCGAGTGCCCCCTGGGGGGATGTGCCACCAGCTTGAGAAACATTGCTGTTGTTTAAAACCAATTTCCACAAAAAAGGATGTAAATTTGACTTTAACCCCAGTCCCCAGGGTCTTTTTCATATTGGGACAAAGATGTCCCTAGGGATTTTTTGTCTCTCTCCCAACATGACAGAAAAGACCTGGCAAAGATCTGATGGCGACCTTTTCTGCCAAGTTCCAGAAAATGTACACCCGCACACACACTATTATACCAATTTTCTGAAAAATATAATAAACCTGTGAAAAACAATACCATTCATACCAAAATTGAAATATATGGCTCTTTTAGAATTTAAAAGACACTGTGCTGCAAGGAGCGTGTAACCCCATGGTTAGGAGGAAGAGGACACGATGAGACCATTCTTGTTATAAAAGTACGAGCCAGGAGGCTGCCAGTGAGAGGGTGGCATACCCCCAATGTTAGCCTGTTTTTTAAATTTCAATATTCTAAAATCAACCTCTTTTGGGCAACAAACTGTATCCTAAGTCAGGCAAAAATTTTGGTTAGCGATGGACTGATCTGCCCCTTAGATTCTATCTTCCCATAATGCTGGGCTTTATGATATCTTATACAGACAATTTTGCTCTTCATGAAAGGTTTTTTCAGAGTGTAATATTTTTTGCCTTTTCTTAGCGATTACCAAGACTATTTGGATGGAAGCTAAAGCTGTTTTCCAGATTGGGAGCATCAGTAAGTTTTGCTAATATCTTTTGATATCCCGAGAACATTATTTTGACAGAATCGTCTCCAAGGTACATTTTGTTTGATGTAACAAAATAACAGTTTCACTTTTATGCAACGTAGGATTTTTCATTTAAAGGTGTTTACTGCGGTACTTCCAGGGGGGGGGGGGTACTTAGTACATTTGTCAGACAGGGATGTGCTGTTTTTAAGGGTATCATTTTCACCAATTCTTTCCAGCACGGGGTATCAAAACAAGGCAATTTTTCTAGAGCAGGTTGTAAAACATGTATAAAGGGGATATTTTGTCAGATTGGGTTGTTTTTCGGTCAAATTTTCTTGTTGTGGAGTATACTCTTCGCCAATTTTTTCTTGCACAGGTTATGATTTGGAGTGAAAAACTCTGCAGCGGCGTAAAAAAAATGTTTTCTGTGGGCACACACCTGTACAAATTGAGGTTAAGTACCCCGCCCCCCTCAGGAGTATTTTCAACATGATCTCCTGCTTGAGATGAAGAGAACACGCTTAGTAACAGCTGGGGACCGAGCATTTGTTCATGTCGCCCCATGTCTCTGGAACGAACTGCCATATTCAGTAAGGGCAGCAAACTCAATAGAATTATTTAAAACACTTTTGAAGTCATTTTTATTTCGAAAACATTTTAACTCGAACCATGTATAATGTATAATTAAATTATCGTTTTGGATTGTAAAATATGTAATGCGCCTATGAGCCCTGGGGAAATACGGCGCAATATAAATATCTTTATTATTATTATTATTATTATTATTATTATTATTATTATTATAATCATTATTATTATTATTATTATTATTATTATAATAGCTACAGTTTCTGTAATTCTTCTATTATCTATCAACAGGCATTTGGAAGATTGTTCATAGTGCCATCCTCTCAGAAGTATGTCTTTCTATATATATACCAAGTTTTAAAATCTGAAAAATGTTTCTGTAACTTTATCGTGGAAAAACTGATGTGTTTATTATTTGCTAATATTTCCCAAGAGATGTTTTTCTTTTTGAATTTCTCCTGTCATTATATTATATTTTGTATTTGAATTGGGGAAAACTAATGCTATTCTTTATCCGAAAAACTTTGAAACTTAAAGCCATGTTTTCCGCAAGGTGGAATTTTTTGCTTGAATTCCTATTTCCGCTCAAACTTTTTTCTGGGCAAGCGCAAATAAAAAAGTATTAGAGTTGAAGCGAAAAATTCTGCCTTGTGGAAAAGAGGCTTCAGGTCTGATTTCTCTCTGTTGCTTGCAAGTACTGTAAAAGCTCTATGACCCATCTAAAGCCGCATTTACACGAGCAAGTTTTTCTTGACAATTTTTCTTTGACAAGTTTATTTTGCTTGTGTAGATTGGGGTGGATTGAGGAAAAATGACAATTTTTGCCTTGACAAGTGTACTTGTTCAATAGCTGGCGTGCCAGTTTTTTAACAAGTGCACTTGTCAAGTAAAAAAATTGTCATATGCAAAACTTGCCCGTGTAGATGACTTGACAAGTAAACTTAACAATTTTGGCTCAATTCCAGACCCTTCTTTTTGCGCAATGCTTTGTTCTTGGCTGTCATGGCTGCAACGAAGTTGATCTAGACCGATCAAGCAACGTCATACATCATTGCTTTTAGCTAGAAATGCTGCAAAGCCGCGAAAGCCTTTGGAATACAAAAGCAGACAGTTATATCATATAATACATATTATATTATAGACAGTTATATTTTCTTAGATTCCTAGTACATTAGTAGGGCTGCAGCTGTCCCACACACGAATAAGTTTCTTCTTCGCTAAAGGAGCCATTTTTGCAAGAATCTTTGGCGCGAAAAACGTGCTGCATCAGCAAACCGAGGCTAACCTATAAACTCCGCCGGCCAAACAGATTGTCAGAGCAAATAGCAATTGTCAAGGAGACTTGTTGTCAGTCTACACGAGCAATGAAAACTTGTCAAGAAAAATAGTCAAACAATACTTGTTGCCAATCTACACGAGCAAGGAAACTTGTCAAGGAAAATTGCCAAGGAAAAATTGCTCGTGTAAATGCGGCTTAAAAGCTCCCCTCTATTAAGCCCCCTCTCCTCTGAGCCAAAATATTCAATAGGCCCCCCTCTCTACGAAGCCCCCACTTAATATCAAATTCCAGAGGTTACCGAAGATTTTCCATTTATCAAGCTATCAGTTTGCATGTTAATGTTGATATGGTTTGAGATAAAACTGTGCCAAACTTATGTATTTGACTAGTAAAATTGTATGTTGAATCCACAAAATAAGGTGTAAAAGAACTAAAAAGCTATCATATTCTGTAGCTTTGTCATTTGATTTTGTGGACAAGCCGCAATCTAATATGCTCCCTTCACTTTAAGCCCCCCTCTGTTGTGTCCAAAATTAAATAAGACCCCTTGGCGGCTTAATAGAGCTTTTACCGTATTTAACAAAAAGATGAATTTTCTCTTTTCAGGCAGTCAAACCTGCATATATTCAGATCAATGTGCATACCAGAAAAACCAACTTTGTACCCTATTGTACCTGCAAAAGTGAAAGCAGTTGATGCGAATGATGGCAAATCAGAAATTGATATTTGGTCTCTGGTAAAGGAAAGGTAAGTTACTGACATTTCAGTGAAATTTTGCAATAGTTTTGTGCAGTTTGCAGAGTTGTTACACTTTTGGTGCTACTGAAATGTTATTAGCGAAAGTGAAGAACAGTAAACTTGGGGTTCAAAATTGAATCAATTTTCAGGTGAGGTTGGAAGCACATTTTGATATGTATTTGTATGTATGTATATTTTTGCCAAAATTAACATTAAAATAAAAATAAGTTTATTAAAACGAAGAAATCTAATTACAGGCGTGTGATATTAAGTAAAAACAAGAGTTAAAAACGTTTACTCTAAAAACACCCCTGGTTAAAATGGCAGGGATAGCATTAAAAGGTCAGTGTGTCCTTGTTTCCATAATGGTCCCTCCAAAGGTGTCAATAAGAGAAAAGTTTTCATAGAAGAAACAAAAATTCTTGAAGATGTTAAAATATAGCTAATTTGATGATAAGTGGCATAAATTTGTGGTATAATCATGTGACCTTGCAGCCAGAACGATAAGGTGCACAGGGCTCAATTCTGGTTTCCATCATTTGAGCGTCATGACAAGGGGTTGCAGACTTGATCAGGTTGTCTCTTCTTTCTGCGATCCCAGTGCTTGGCACTAAAAGCTGCAACTTCACCTTCACCAAAGTTGAACAACAAAAGTTCAGGATGCTAGTTGTGAATAATTTCAAGGTGATAAAATATTTTATCATTACTTTTTAGTGATAAGCTCACAGATAGATTCCAGTTTACAACCATTTCAGATCTCATCCATGCATACAGGTAATTCTGACTAATTTCAGCCCATTTCAGTATCCTGGTTCTTTACTTGCATGCAACATCTTCTTCTCACCTTTCCCCTGCTGTGTTATGTCCATTCCTCTCTCAGTTATTTAAAGCTTAAATGTTTACTTAATGACCTGGACAATTTTTTCTTGGCTTTTTGATAATAGACCTTTTAGCTATTCTGCAAAAGAGCCTGGATCAAGCGTTATTTCTATACATTGTTATACGCAAGGCTCAATTGAGTGGCGTTGAGCTTTCATTGATATTGCACACATTCGAAAATTCTACAAAATGTAGCAAAACATTGTTCGACTCTGATTCTTTTCAGAATAGCTAATAGGTCTATGGATATATTTACACATGTTGCATGATATTACCAGTTAACGCAGTCATTTGCAAATTAAATGAAAGTGAAATTGGAACATTTTGAAACTTTTGATTAGCACCGGGTGTCCCAAAAAGTACCCCTGTTTAAAAGATCACCAAAATCGATACCTTTGATAAAAAGTTTCTTTTTAATTTGTTTTATCAACAACCCAAAAATCCCATCAAAAATACAATACAGGTGATAAAATAATTGTTTTTAATGTATAATTAGGTAAAAAATTGAAAACCTGTACGAAAATACAAGGCCATGTAATAGCCATGTACAAGCCTTGTAGGTATGGCCTTGTAACCTTGTTATAGCCTGGAATAGCCTTGCTGTAACCTTGTAAATGGCTCGAAAAATGCTAATCAGACTTGTAGAAGCCGTGTGGAAACCTTGTGTTAGACTGCTTGCATCTTGGAATCTTACTGATAGCCTTGTAATTTTCTTCCAAGGTTAGTACAAGGTCATAACAAGGTCATAATCCCCTCTACAAGGCTAAAACGTGGCCTGTACAAGGCCAAGTTTAGCCTTGTATTTTTGTACAGGAAGCTTTATTTGAGCCATACTTTTTAAGCAATGTACTGTATAGTTGATCTTGCCCAAGAGTCCAAATTTTCAGATCGTTTTTTATCCTTGAAGTCTCCAATCATGGTGAGCAGTTATTTCTTTCATTTATGACCAAATCAAAAGCTTCTTGCACAAAGAAATTGATCTGGGCCTGGTTGTTCAAAACTGGTATAAGGCTAATACCGGATTAGGACTGTGCAGATGACTTCAGAATTATGCCTTTAATCCAAGATTAGCACTAATCATCGTGGTTTGAACAACCTGGCCCTGGTACTTTAGAACTGTTTTCTATGATTCAACCCAAGCTCTAAAAAGAGCTAAATTTGCTAATTTTTAAACCAATTATAAAATCACTGGGAAAATAATCTAATCCTTGATCTACTTGAGAAAAAAAGAGTTCTCCTTGTACAAAATTGCATTAAGGCTAAACTTGGCCTTGTTGCCAGGATTATGACCTTGTCCTAACCTTTGAAGAAAATTTACGAGGCTATCAGTAAGATTCCAAGTTACTACCAGTCTAGTACAAAGTTTTTAAGGTTTTTACAAGGCTAAGACCAACCTTGTGCTAGCCTAGGTTAAAGTTATTAGTATTTTTCGAGCCATTTACAAGGTTACAGCCGAGGGGCATTTCACTCCCAAAAATCTCGTACACCTTTGGCAAAAATCCTTGTTTTCAAGAAAAATCCTTCAAAAATCAGTAAAAATCCTTTTGTTCTAAAAAAATCTCGTACGCTTTTCGAATGACTGAAATGCTCCTTGGTTACAGCAAGGCTGTTCTAGGCTGGAGTGCCACAAGGCCATAACTACAAAGCTTGTACATGTTTATTACCTTGCCTTGTATTTTCGTACAGGTTGTAAACAAATTATGGTGACATTTCTTTCGCGAGTACTTTTTTAGGAAACCCAGTATGTTTTGTGCAATTGTTACAAAGAGCATAGCATCTTCTAGCAATATTCTAGCAATATTCTACCAGCTTCTAGCTTCTAGCATCATCATGTAGTGATCATACTCTCTTGATTGAGGTT
This sequence comes from Aurelia aurita complex sp. Pacific, assembly GCA_004194395.1. NCBI lineage: Eukaryota > Metazoa > Cnidaria > Scyphozoa > Semaeostomeae > Ulmaridae > Aurelia > Aurelia aurita complex sp. Pacific. The sequence continues at coordinate 43,130 of REGL01001429.1, forward strand.
GGGAGGCACAAAGGACAGGCAGTCGAGGAGCGAAAATGCGAAATGTGTACATTAGGTCTCGTTGAGGACGAAATCCACTTCTTGATAACATGCCCTGCCTATGATAACTTAAGAACTACACTTCTAGCTTTATCTAATGTCGACAACCTACCTGCAAGCTTACAGTTTTCTAAAATCATGAGTAGTGCTGACCTAAATATCATACATGCCTTAGCGGCCTTAGCCACATTCATTACGGATGCAAACAGTTTCAAACGAGCTTCCTCTGCGGACAAATAACTGGATGTTCCAACACCAAAAAGAAAAAGAAAATAGATATTTTCATTATAGTTCTTTTTTTATCTGTTTGTTTGTTTTTTCCCTTCGTTAGTTAGTTCAGTTCACCTGTTTTTGTTTTGTTCTTTAAGCTGCCATAACTTGTAATATCGGTAGTGCATTTTAGCTTTATGATGATGATCATCATCATCATCTGACTTGTCTTTTAGATCTGGAAAATGTTCTCCTGTTGATGTAGCCCACCGAGTCATATCTGCCATAGAAGCAACAAATGCTATGAACCCATCTATGAGAATCATTATTCAATCCAACAAAGGAGAAATTTTAGAGGTATTGTAGGCCATATGCAATAAGTATATATTTGAATGATTCAATATATTCTCACATCTGGCACTTTGTGCTCAACATTTCAGATAGTGATTATTAGGAACATTTAGACAAAATATGAAAACATTTGAAGTGGCAGAAGAAGGTTTAATAAGTATACGCCGATTGAAAGGTGTACAGTTAAAGGAAGTGCATGACTTTCACATGTTCTGATTTTTGTTTACACTGTAGATGGCTTCTTTATCAGCTGACAGATACAAAAACAATGCGCCGTTGTCAGTGTTCGATGGGATTCCTGTTACTGCCAAGGATGAGTTTCGAATTGTAAGTAATCTACATTCTCCTTTCTTAGTCTAAACTCATGGTCAAAAAGAAATTCCAACCATTTGCTGTACATTTTGTTATCAAAGCCAAAGTTATGTTACTCAAGATTAGTTTTACCCCTACAAACAGCTGGTAAATCATACACATATGTTGTCATACTAGGGGAATGAATAACCTGTCCCACATGCCCAGTTTTTTGCTGCAAGAGTTGCTGAAGCCCGTTGTTGAAAGATGGACCGCTGAAGTAAATGAGTGGAGATCACGTGATTTGGTCTAAACATAGCACAATAGAATGTCACACGCCACTTATTTTTATATTGCTTTCATCGATCAAAAACATCAAATAGAATAGGTTATATTTAGATTGACCGTATACCCGTTGCTAAAAAAGTCCTTCCGTTTGAAAAATCACTAAAATTTGATTACACGACCGATCTTCAATTTTCTTTTTTTGTCAAGTGCATCAAGGACCAAATTGCTTTCCCAGACATAGCTGATTTTGTAATTGGTTTAGAAATTAGCAAATTTAGCTCTTTTAAGGGCTACCTGGTTTTGAATCATACTGCAAAAAAGCACTGATGATATCCAGATCAATTTCTTTATGCATCTAAAGATTCTAGTTTGGTCATAAATGACAGAACGAAATTCGTGCTATCATGGGAGACTTCAATGCTGATCTGAAAATCTGAATCTGAAAATTTGGACTCTTAGGCAAGATTGAGTATTTTGCTTGAAAACTATAGCTCAAAAAGGGTTTCTCAACGTGTAATTTTTCTACCTTGTTACCTTGTTGTATTAAAAGCAAACATCTTATCACCTGAAAATGTTTTTGGGTCCTTGACAAAACAAATCAAAAAGAAAATTATTGATTTTTAGTGATTCATGCATAAACTAACTACTTCAGCCCCAATTTCCGCTTCGTTCATTGAATTGGATGACAGCATTACGCTCCAAGTTGCTTTTCGTGGCGTTTTAGGATCGGTGGTTTTGAGAAAAAATAGCCGGTAATTTAGGCCATGTGCGTTTGGGGTCCGTTTCTTGAAGCGTAGGGATATGGGTCGTAGTTATAGCGTCCATCAGTCTATCAATAGTGATAATTATGAAGTGCGTAATCAGTCTAATTCATGCATTGTGTCTAATCACAAAGAATCTTCAGTCATTGCACTTATATTTGCGTACCATTTCGGTACTCAACATGTGTTGAATTTCAACAACCACAACCGCGATTTAGAGGGTTCACTTACAGGGTTGCGATGGCTGGAATGAGGCCAAAACTCAGGAAAATGACGGATAACATGCCCGATGTCGAAGGGCGCCCTTGTTTGCCAATCAATAGGGACAAGCCCCCCTACCGGGGCCGCTGAGAGAGGGACAGGGATGGTATTCTCCAAGGACATCAGGGTCTAGAAGGCCAAATAAGAAAATATCGCAATTTTTATCTACATTCCCGCTTCGGATACAGGAAGCTTCATTTCCAAGTTTTATCCCTGGGCATTAAAAACTTTCGGGCGGTGCCCCCCCCCCC
>REGL01001429.1:57516-76885 GCA_004194395.1 Aurelia aurita complex sp. Pacific
TCTATTTCATTAGTTCTCATAGTTTGCTATGAATGTACGACTAAAACTCCAACTGATTTTCTCATAGACTCCCACCGTCAGTGCACTCATGGGCTTAATCTCATTGAATCCTCCACAAAGCTGTATTAATTTTCCTCCTTTAATCTTTGCAGCCGTCAAGTTCCTTGAGAATGAATGCCAAGCTGAAGTGAAAGATATCACTATTCCTGAGCTTGAAGTAAATATACGGATACCCTTGTATTTTTATAGCATTGCCTGAGCTCCCAGGGCGCTGCTTGACTTTTATTTATACGGGAGTGTGCACTCCAAGAAAAACATTTTCACCTGGTTCTAGAATTTTTCAATCAAAATGATATCTGGTTTCAGAAAAAATCAGTGAAAAGTTTATCCAAAACGTAAAATTACGCTGAACAACAATGAGGTAACAATTTGATTCAACAAATTACCCCTTTGGACAACCGGTTCTAGAAAAATTGCCTTCTTTCGATACCGAGCGTTAGAAAATAGACGAAAACGATACTCGGAAAGGAGTGCACATCCAGTCAGCAAAATATACTAAGTTCCCCCCCCCCCAGGCCTGAGCGTGATATCTACCAAGTGCCCAAAAAATTGAGTCCCCTTATTTGACAAAAAGGAAATCTGATTATGAGACCAATCTTTAAATTTATTTGGTAGCAAACAGGTTTCAAACCAAAGTTTTCTTAGGCAGTCAGAATCATGGCAAAATAGCTTTCGAAACTACGTTGTGTTCAGACTGCAAACCTATGTTGCGCTTTTTTAGCATTTGATGTTCAAACCTACGTTTTCATCTCAGCGTAACAGAAATCTGTCTCTTTTTGCATGCTACTTTCATTCTACGTTTCCCACCCTATTGCCAGATATCAATTATGATTCTTCCTAGAAGCCTGACACCTCATTAAAGCGGTCGCAGTCAGTTGGTCCGGAACATGTCCGCTTTAGAGGGAGTTAATTGAGTTTCTCTATTTTTTTAAGGAAACAAGAGTGGCGCATTTTATCACAATTATTTCAGAAATGAATGCATATGGAACCAAAATGCGAGCTGAGCACTATGATGAATTGGTAACGATCTTACACTGGATACCTCAGAGTAAAATTATTTTTGTTCGAATAGAATACAGCTGTAGTACAGTATACAGGGGGCTCATTTAGGGCCTGTTTATATGGGGACTGGCAGGTGAGGTGTTTTCCCCATATGAACAGGCCCTTAATTTCGGAAACTCCACAGGGGGCTTAAAAAGAGGGAGCTCATTTTCAAAGTCAATTGATAAGGATATAAATGATAGCATAGTTTTTTGTTTGGTTCTATTACCCAATACTTTTGAGTCAAATACGCAAATTGGAGACAGTTTTTTATCCCGAATCATATCAAAATTAACATGCAAACTTGTTTATCCAAAGAAATGGAAAATCTTTCGTAACTTCTGGCATTTAATTCAAGTGAGGGCTTTAATGGAGGGGGGAACTTATTTGTATTTTGGCTTTACAAAGGAGGGGCAAATTAGAGAGGGGGCTCAGTAGAGAGTTTACGGTATTACGCACTGCGTCAGAATTTTGACCATGGACCATTTGTGTTGAATACCCGATTTGCGCTGAAGGTGGTGGCGAGGAATTTCACTGAGTTACCGCGAATTACCGCGACTGATATTCAACATACAACACAAATCTAGCTTTAATACGATTTCCTGGATCTGCTTTGGTTTATTGAACCCTAGGACCTTGATATAAACTACAAAAAACACGATATGGACACACATTCATTTGTTCATTTTTTTAATTAATTATCAGGATAAACCTATTTTGGAAGTCCCAAGATACGGAAATTTCGTTATGCCATGAATTGCTTCAGTTCAACATCAGTCCTTCAGTATTCGTTCAACATTTTTGATCTGATATTTTATTTTCTCTCATATATCGATACTATACAATTTAATGAGCGATTCTGAGACCTATGTAATGTAGTACAGAGCGTTCATGACATAAAATGGTTATATATCTGTAGATGCAAGATTCGCAAGTTGGATTCAGCCTTGGTGACAGCGTATTAGCCCTCGACTACTTCATGGTATGTTTCGTTGTTTCCTTTCTTTACATCTCTTTTATTATCAAGTCCTTTGGGATCGTAAGTGCCAAGCTATTCTCCATTTTATATGTAGAGTAGTTACGTGTATTGTTTGGTTTCCTTTTTTTTTGCTTCGTATTTATTGATAATTTTAACTTCATGCAATGGCCGCAGGGTAAACACTTCCTTTTAAGTTTACTTAAGAATGCAAGTATCATAAACATGGAATGAAAACTTAACCGATGAGAGACGGGGCCATTCCGCATTGTGCTCAACAGGATTCCTCCAAGCATCCATAACCTTGATTCATTGTCAGAGAAAGCTAGTGCCTTTTAATTTCCATTTGATTGGCTTTGAATAAACGAGATATACATCCACAAGATATGCAATTTAGGGCGGTCTGGTTTCAGCTTTCGCATAAACTTAAACTTCAAAGGCTCGTAACTCCGTGAATATTTAGCCGATTTGCTAGCGTCTAAAATTGATTAAAAATCTCAGCAATATCTTTAGCCTGCGTGCAGCCTCGACAATTCTAAACTTTAAGATCGTTGACGCTGCACGCAGGCTAGGTTATCTTGCCATGGAGCCCGTTCGTCATTTCACTATTTTTTTAATATTTAATCAAACGATTCTTTGGGACATGTTGTGAAGGAAGCGTGTCCCAATAGAGTTACACAAAACAACATTTTAGACCTGCTGATCATGCAAGCTGCCTGGGGCATATGAAATGTTCTCATTGAAACGAAATTGGTGAGCTTTCAGGAAGGTTTTTGTTTTGATGTGGCATTATTTCCTTGGCAATTTCACCTGCTGTTGAACAATGAAATACGAAATGAGCAAAATGCTAATTGCATGACAATAAGATTAGCACTTGACCTTAATTTTGCATACGTCGTTTCTTTACATCCATTAATGCTACACTGCAAATAGGCATATTTCAATCGGCAAATATCTACTATGTGCTGCTATCGATGCTAATTAAAGGAGAACGGGGTGTAAATTAGTTCAAGCTTATTTTGTCGACAGTTTTAGGTGCTACGGTATCGAGATTAGATGCAATTAAGCCACAGTAGATATTGGACGCTCAGCCAACTTCAACGACACTGCAGTGGAGTGATCCGTAGCTACAGCTGTGTTTGCGATACGTAGATTGCTAGGAAGTTGATGGAGTTTGTCTGAGAGACAGAGCTTTATGGGTGATACATTGATTGCCAGAGAGACTGGTAGAGTTTGCCTGGCAGACTCAGTGAACGAAGACAGTTGGAAGTGCCTACCTAAGAGAACTTAGTTTCAGTGACACTTGGAGACTCAAAGAGCTTGCTTGGAGTTAGTCTGAGAGACAGAGCTTTATGAGTGATACATTAATTGCCAGAGAGACGGGTAGAGTTTGCCTGGCAGACTCAGTGAACGAAGACAGTCGGAAGTGCCCACCTAAGAGAACTTAGTTTCAGTGACACTTGGAGACTCAAAGAGATTGCTTGGAGGTTGTGCTAACGACAACATTGAAGACTGCCTGGATATGCTTACATAATTTTATGACTGTGATATTCAGATTTCTGGAGACCTGGTATAGTTCGCCTGAAAAACAGAAACGAACCTTGTTGCCTGTTGGCTTATCTGTGACATTGAGTCATTGGAATACATCAAAAAGTTCTTTGATATCTTGATCATGTCTAATCGAATCGTAACTTTTTGTGGCCAATGGGCTTATATCCTTCTTCAAAATGGCTCGTTAACAAGTGCTCTCTTTTTCCTTATCTTCGACATAATAGTTGCTCTATCTACAATCATTTGCAACAGTATATTCATGATAACATTAATCAAAACAAGGTCCTTACATACCCCATCGAATATTTTGCTTGGAGCACTATGTTTCAGTGACCTTCTCGTTGGCTTCATCGTTCAGCCAATTACAATTTCATTCTTTGCCATCCTGAGGATAAATCATGCTATTAATATACCATTGGTAACAGCTCTTTCGGTGACATTTTATATATGTACTGGTTTGTCATTCCTGTGTATCGTTCTAGTCAGCCTTGATCGGTACGTAGCCGTATGCCATCCTTACAAATACCACTCCTTGGCCACTTGCAAAACACATATCTACCTGGCAATAGTAGCAGCTCTCATCTGGATATGCTTTGCAGGCACGCGACTCTTTTTGGCCATGACGGTCGTTTTTGAGATCATTAGATTGTCTCTCTCTGCATTATGCATAATTATTGTAATCTTCAGCTATGCTCGTATTTACAAGATTATATCCAGGCATCGACGATGCATGCACGCAGATTCAGTCCCTAGCAGCGGAGGCTCAGACACCCAAGCACGAGGACGCGAGCGACGAAAGTCTTGCACAATGGCAATAATCATTGGTATATTCTTCGTGTGTTATTTGCCGTACACAGCATTATACGTGTCGCACCTTATTCGGAGGATGTACTGTTTGAACACGCAGTTCGTTAATATTTTAAGCAATTGGTCTGTCTTTCTCGTGTTGTTGAACAGCCTTTTAAATCCTGTCGTATATTACGCAAGAAGCAGAGAAATAAAAGATGCTGTTCTGAAAGTCCTTCAGCCAATTAAAAGAGTTTCTACACAGGATTCACAGAATTGCCAGATATCCCAAAATATTGAATCGAAGCACTGACAGTTGTAAACAGTAGACTCTGATGTTGTGAACATTGATTGAATAGGGTAGGGGGGGGGTTGGGTCCACGGGATGATTTGGGTCTATTAACTTTTTTCGAAATTGAAAATATTAACAATATTATGGAAATCTGCTTGTGATTTTAGCACGTTTCTTGGAGGTTTCTTGAAGGTTTCTTGAAGGAGGTTTCTTGACGGTTTCTTGAAGGGACTTTCTCAAGAAATTCCCTTGTAAAATTTGAACAGAGTGACCGATTCCAGTCAGGGAAAATTCTAAAATTATTTGAACATGTCCATTGTTAAATGGTATATTTACCAATGTCATTGCCTTGATAGGGGGGGGGGGTGTGTGTTTGGGTTTTACAGTTACGCGGTTTCACCCATATTTTGGTTCGGTTTTCCGGTTTTTGTCGTAAAATTGCACGGTTTTACGGTCTTGAATAGTGTCTTGGTGAACGGTTTCTGGAATTATCTCGATGCGTTTTGCATTGAAATGAAATGAAATGAAATGTAAAAAAATTTTTGTTGTCGACCTAACGAGTGATTGTGAACAAGGAAATAGATAGCTTTTGAAATAGTTTTGAAAAAATAAAACTTCCACATGTCGGAAAAAGCATGAATAGCATCCTTTCAAATTGGTGGCTCAAATGTAGGGATGAAGATACAATCCAACGTTGCAACCTTCGAAATCAATGAATATAAAGCAAAAATATGCTAGAGACTTAAAATTCATGTTGTCATTTGTCATCATACGTTAATAAAATCCTGTTCAATGCATCATTCCTCCAACAATTGCTACAAAGGTAGACTTGTAAGTCACTGAAAATCGAACATGAACAGTAACATTTCCGACAAATAGGGGTGAAAGGTGCGGAGCCAGTAATAATTATGTACCTGTATTGATTAGCTATCGCAAAGTAAGAAAGAGCAGCATTAATTTTCAACAATTTATGAGCCGGAAAAGTTTTGTTACTGTGTCCTCTCTTGACAAGTAAATCACTTTGTAACATTTATAGCTTGCCTGTGACCGTTGCATTGTACAAGGTGTTTCAGAAAAAAACCCAACCCAATTATAATTGAAAGTTTAATGCGGACGGTAAGATTTGAATAAAAGTAACTTATACAGTCTGAAAGCCCTAGATATTTTCTTTCCAATGATGTACAGTTTGGATGTATTAATTGAATTATTTATCATTCAATCAATATTTTAGGACATATGATATGGCCAATTTCAAATGCAGCATGCTTTAAGAGCAAAATTAGCACCCTTTTTATTGTAATGATTACGAAATAGATTTTTCACAACGTTTTAGGCCTAGAAGCACTTGAGCTGATGCTCCAAGGTAGGAAAAAGGCGGATTCATCCTGATAAGATACATTTATTGAGAATGATGTGTTTTCGCCTGTATAAATGTCATATTACTTTCTGGCACTTAAAATAGGCCATACTTACGAAAATGCCAATTAAGTCATAAATAATTTAATCAATACGCCCAAACTGGATGTCATCAGAAAGAAGATAGATTGTGCTTTCCGATGGTTTTCGTCAAATTGATCCAAATGTTATTATTTGCTCAAGTATCTCGAATAAAGTTGGGTTGCTTTTTTCTGAAACACACTGTATAACGTATTCCAAAAAAACTTTACGAGGAGTGCAGTGACTTTCGATAGGCTGGGCTGTGGTTGAGGGAGAGAAATACCATGAATGATTTGGTAGATATTTAAGCCAGCAAAGGATTTTTTGATGAACAAATTCCTTACTGATATTTTTATTTTACTAACGAAAAAGATGTCCTTGAATAGCACATCCCAAGTAAAAAGTACATACATTTTTTGCAAGAACTTGCCATGAAAGTTCGACAAATTTTCAAATAACTATTATTCCTTAAGAAGGTTGTTTCCCTCATTTTCGAGGAGCTTAAAGGGCGTGGCCATGGAAAATTTTCCTCAGGGCTCAGTCGTGAAAATCTCTCCGGGCCCGAAGCAGGGAAGCGCCGTTGTACGTCAATATTTGGTATATTTTCACAAATTAACTCGAATTGATGAAACTACATGAACTTGTTAAAAGGCTAGCCTGCATGTAGGCTCACCTTTTTTGGTCCACACAAAATTTCAGTTGCATTGTTTGCGTTTTATATCCTAAATATTTATGTTGTTCTCAAGGTGATCTAGGCGAAGCTCGACGCAACGAGTTGTTTTGAGTTCAAAAACTTGAGGAAAGTGATAACTTTCTTTCTCTGTTCTACAACTTGCATAACAATGTACTGTTGTTACATTGCAGCTGTACTGACTGGTGCATTATGCTCGATTTTACCGAATTTTCCACGCGGTCTTTCCGTTTTACGTAAAATATCGCACGGCTTAACGGTTTTTGCGAAAATTCTGAGCGGTTTTACGATTTCCGGAGCCCCCCAAACATCCCCTCTTGATATCCAGAGAACACTAGTCTTTCAAATGAGGATTATTTTTTATTGACTCATCCGGTAGATAGAATATATATCGTTGAGTTTAACGTAAGTAGATGGTCAGCTTCTGTACTGTCTATGTCTGCACATTTCTCCCTGGCATTGGTTCAATATAGAAATTGCCCTCAATGTTAGGAGCGTTAATCTGATCTAGCCAGAGACCTTTTAGCTATGCTACAAAAGAATCTGGATCTAGTTGTATTTTCATACACGTTGATATGAGAGGTTCCATTGAGTGGCGTTAGAGCTTCCATCACTTTTGTTCACACTATAAATTTCTTCAAAATGTTTCAAATTATCCTTCGATTCAAGGGCGCCTACCTTGTAGGAGCTGCGTTTATTCCCAGTACCGTTTTCGTGACATAGTACACAGAGTAATTGCTGTCGTGACATAGTACACAGAGTAATTGCTGATTTTCAAATTCTAACGTGTGTTATTGTTGACCAATCAAAAATCACGCTGTTTGGTTCCCTGCGGTCATCTCGTACAACAGTTGATCTCGCATTACATCAACACCGGAATTTGATCTTGACAGGACAGCAATTACTCTATGTACTATGTCACGAAAACAGTACTGGGAATAAACACAGTTCCTACAAGGTAGGCGCCCTTGTTCTATTCAGATCATTTTTCAGAACAGCTAAAAGGCTTATTGTTTGAATCATCTCGTTAGATTAAATTTAAACAAAGAAGAAATAGTCGTAACGAAATAACTTGTAACTGACGAAGAAAAATAATATTGCTTGTGTGAATTATGGGGAATGTTATTGAAAAAAATCAACGATCTGCCGTTGACCGGGCAGTGATATCAGCAAATCAACGAACGCAGGGAAACAAGGGACGCAAAGTCATAAGTCTAATTTATCACATCTGTCGAATAGGATTTCTTTGACAGTCATCTGAAAATTACCTTACTTGTGTCCTTGCTGCGTTTCATGAAGGCAGGTCAAACTGAGCAGATTGAGCACAATGTTACCATCGATATTGTACGATCGAAATTTACGCCGTTTGATGGGTCCATTAAGACAAGCGTGGATGGGGGTTCGTACCGTAGGAATGAGCAAAACATCCGGTGGAAATATGTATTTAGTTATGCCTTGCCATGCACACACAGAATACCGCGAGATCAATAAACTATTTTATTATTATTTGCGTTTTATCAAAAATTTCAGCTCTTTCGCGCTTGTTAGAAACTCTGTATATGAAAATCTGTATGTCAAAATCTTATCCGAGTCTAAAGTATCCAGAGCTTGCCTTGTCAGCACAGCAACTTTGAATTCTCCATGACTTTTAGACATCTTTAACGAAGATTTCTCCCTTTTCTATAGGCCCAGAAGCAACGAACTCGTTCTATGATGGCATTTGAAAAGATCTTCAAAGATGTAGACTGCATTATAACACCAAGTAAGCAGTTTACTCATTTATCTCACGATTTAGATCGCAATCTAGAGCTACCCTTCCCCTTCCCCTTCCCCCTCCCTGATACTCATTTCATTCCTCCTCCCATCAACAAGGACAGATTTTGTAAGACCATAGCATTAGTTGCTTTTGTTGACACCTAAATTCAAAGCGTTGTCAGGTTTATAAATTGTACTAGCGTACTGGTCCCTTTGTAAGTTTAACAGTCGTTTACTGGTCGAAAGTTGAGTGTGCGGCACTCTTTATTTGCTACAGGCACCATGTACTGGTTATGCATATGCAGTACTGGGGAGGTTTTTATCGCAGCTGAAACCGACGCACCAGTGACTCTTAAGCAAGACGATGAAATAGAACCAATCAAATTGCAGAGGTCTAACTTCTTTCTTACCATCCTGTTTGTTTCTCTAAAATAGCTCTTTTCTAAGCTTTGTACCCCCCCCCCCCCGGGGGGGGCACTCCCATACTTGACCTGACAGGATGTGCCGCTCAACAGGGTGTCCTTTTGCGGTAAAAATTATGCGACAGGGTGTCATTTTCTAGCGAAAATTATGCGACAGGGTATTATAATAGGTAAAAAAAATTATGCGACAGGGTATCACAAGCAAAAATTGCGTTCTACACTGTATTTGAGAGGCAAAATTTTTATGCGACAGGGTATACTTTTGGCCTATTTTCTATGCGACAGGGTGCAGGGTGTGGAGAGGTTTTCCGCACACCCCCGTCACTTCCCTAGTCAAGTACCCCCCCCCTCGGGTGTACCCCAAAGGTGATTTAGTTGATTTTCGTAGTTATGAATTCTTCATGGTTGCATTTTTCAGCCCTACCAATGACAATGATGAAGGTCGAACCGGGATCATGCAAAACCGGTCTCTTGGATGCAGATTTCACCGGAAAATGCATCAGGTAAGGAATACCTTTCTGTCGTAAAGTTTTATCCATAGAAAGTAGACAGTTTTGCTATTCTACGAAAGAGCCTAGATCAAGCAATGTTTTGATCAATTTTTATACGAGAGTTATCGAGTGGCGTTATGGCTTCTAGTATCTTCTATCATCTTATATCGTCACTGTTGTGCACATTCGAAAATTCTACAAAATAAAGAAAAAATCTTGTTCTAGTCAGATTCTTTTTTAGAACAGCTAACAGCTAAAATACCTATTGCTAGATGCTTGTCTTCTTTTACTGTTCTTAAGATTTCAGAAAATATTATTATGTCGCTAAACTCCCTAGGACAATTTTTGATAAACAGTGGTTTTGCTCTTGTTTTAAACGACTCTTTTGTGTACTTAAAAGCAATTAAATATAGCGTATAGTGTTTCTGATTGGAGTATAGCATATGTTTATTGGTTTGCATGGATAAAAGTTAATAAAAACAGCAATTTCTAAAAGGTAAACTTTTTAAATCATCATCAACCAATCGTGCAATGTTCTTTACGGGTTTGATTCCCATGCCCTTGATCTGGGGTGTACCATAGACAAAATCGGCTAAGGTTTGTTTACATCCATTTCAAGTCATGTAATCAATCCCTTGATAAAACATCTTTTGATTTCTCTGACATATTTCGTTCCATGCAAAGTTGTGCCATGAGTGCACAGTATAACATGATACTAGAACTCGCTAAGGGTATGGTCACATGACTTGAAATGGGTAAAACAAACCTTAGCCGATTAGGTCTCTTGTTGTGACTATTTTCCTTCCATTTTAGGTATATGTTTCACGGTAATCTAATTGGTGTCCCATGCATAACAGTTCCCGTTGGATATGGTGAGAATAATATGCCGATTGGTTTGCAAGTGATGACAAAATGGTGGGATGAAGCAATGATGTTTCGTGTTGGCCATGCAGCTGAAAAATTTCTGAAAACCAAAAAGAAACCACAAGTCCATTTTGAATTACTTTGATTTGATTTTAGAGACTGCTATCTTTTTTTTATATTATCCTAAAGTCTGTTGCAAGTTAGATTTCACGTGATGAAAATGTCCGCGAGTCTTCTTTTGATTTTCAGACAGGCTGAAATTGAAATGTGCCCGCAAAGGACCCTGGGTGACAATGGCTCTTTAACTTTTAAATTTTTGAGTTGTATTGTATGATTGATTTCAGCTCTTTTTTAAACACAGAATGTGAATGAAATTATTTGTAGGTGATTAGAAGTGTACTTGATTTTTTTAATTCTACCATATGAACGCAAATATAAGGGCATGCCGTTTTAAAGGGGCAGTCAGACGTGACGTCGCGCGGGACTTTTTCATTGTATTTGTTTGAAAAGTGCTTAGGCTTAGCATCGGCTTGTCAATGGAGATTTTGAATGTGATTGTCGCATATTTCAATCCATCTCCATCGACGTTGCTCTTGACAATCTCAAGGATTTAATTGACAGATATTGTTCGTCTATGTCGATTTCATGTATTTGCAAAGTTATTTTGTCTATCACAAATTCCTTAAAATCGTAACCAGCGATCTTCCTTAAGCAACTTTGAAGCTGCGAAGAGATAATCTACAAGTCGAAGTGGGCAAGAAACTCACCAAAGAATATGGTTTTTGAGTCAGATTTATGCTGCTTGGTGAAACCGAAAGGTGAATAGAACCTTCTCAAACACTACTGGATTCATTGCTCAATTAATTTCATCAGAATTACAGCGAACAAAGAGGTACAGTAGACATGTTTTGGTGTTTAGNAAAAATCTTGTTCTATTCAGATTCTTTTTTAGAACAGCTAACAGCTAAAATACCTATTGCTAGATGCTTGTCTTCTTTTACTGTTCTTAAGATTTCAGAAAATATTATTATGTCGCTAAACTCCCTAGGACAATTTTTGATAAACAGTGGTTTTGCTCTTGTTTTAAACGACTCTTTTGTGTACTTAAAAGCAATTAAATATAGCGTATAGTGTTTCTGATTGGAGTATAGCATATGTTTATTGGTTTGCATGGATAAAAGTTAATAAAAACAGCAATTTCTAAAAGGTAAACTTTTGAAATCATCATCAACCAATCGTGCAATGTTCTTTACGGGTTTGATTCCCATGCCCTTGATCTGGGGTGTACCATAGACAAAATCGGCTAAGGTTTGTTTGCACCCATTTCAAGTCATGCGATCAATCCCTTGATAAAACATCTTTTGATTTCTCTGACATATTTCGTGCCATGCAACGGTGTGCCATGAGTGGAAAGTATAGCACAATACTAAAACTTCCCACGGGTATGGTCACATGACTTGAAATGGGTAAAACAAACCTTAGCCGATTAGGTCTCTTGTTGTGACTATTTCTTTCCATTTTAGGTATATGTTTCACGGTAATCTAATTGGTGTCCCATGCATAACAGTTCCCGTTGGATATGGTGAGAATAATATGCCGATTGGTTTGCAAGTGATGACAAAATGGTGGGATGAAGCAATGATGTTTCGTGTTGGCCATGCAGCTGAAAAATTTCTGAAGACCAAAAAGAAACCACAAGTCCATTTTGAATTACTTTGATTTGATTTTAGAGACTGCTATCTTTTTTTTATATTATCCTAAAGTCTGTTGCAAATTAGATTTCACGTGATGAAAATGTCCGCGAGTCTTCTTTTGATTTTCAGACAGGCCGAATTTGTAACATGCCCGCAAAGGACCCTGGGTGACAATGGCTCTTTAACTTTTAACTTTTTGAGTTGTATTGTATGATTGATTTCAGCTCTTTTTTAAACACAGAATGTGAATGAAATTATTTGTAGGTGATGAGAAGTGTACTTGATTTTTTTAATTCTACCATATGAACGCAAATATAAGGGCATGCTTCCTACGTTTTTCAGAACAAGTTTTTCACATCTTTCTAAATGTACCGTGTAATCGTGTACCGTGTAAGTAAAAAAGAAGTAAACACGTTTGGCGGGCTGTGGAATAAAAAGTACGCTGCCGATATTCAAAGCTAAAATATAAATCTATATGTCAAATGCCAACTTTTAGATGTGAAGATATTTTTGGTAAAAGCACTCAATTTTTAAACCCAGAAATTAGGAAAATGCTGTCAAGGGGTTTGTATGGGAATGAGATTTCCACGGTCGATTCTGTCCCATGATATACTTGCCATTGAAATCTAACTTCTATTTCTGAAGCAGACGCTTAAATTTCAATGGGGACTAAATCATGGACCAGAATCGAACTTGGAATTCTCATCCTCATACAAACCTCTTACCAGCATGTTCCTAATTTCTGGGTCTAAATGATGAATGATTAAAGTAAACAACATTTCCACATCTAAGTTAGTTTTGACTNGAAGATATTTTTGGTAAAAGCACTCAATTTTTAAACCCAGAAATTAGGAAAATGCTGTCAAGGGGTTTGTATGGGAATGAGATTTCCACGGTCGATTCTGTCCCATGATATACTTGCCATTGAAATCTAACTTCTATTTCTGAAGCAGACGCTTAAATTTCAATGGGGACTAAATCATGGACCAGAATCGAACTTGGAATTCTCATCCTCATACAAACCTCTTACCAGCATGTTCCTAATTTCTGGGTCTAAATGATGAATGATTAAAGTAAACAACATTTCCACATCTAAGTTAGTTTTGACTGATGCATTACCGTTTCAGTTTTGAATATCTGCAGCATACTTTCTATTCTACAGCCCATTAAACTTGTTAACTTTTTTTTACTCACCCAGCGCTATTTTTGTACAATCTCGTCCCTAGAGTGAGTTCGTTGCTCTACCTCAACACTGGGATACAGGAGGCCGTTCTGCAATTTGATTGGCTATTTGAAAACAATAGCAATCATAAAATATTTCTCGAGAACATAGTCAGTAATCAAAACTGCCACAAGATGAAGACTGCTTGCTGATAATTTTTTATTGATGCGAAAAGGCGGAAGATTTTCGAATTCGTATTAGAAGATTTCCCTTCTTACAGATCTATTTGTCAATATTAGGCACTTCAAATGGTTGTAAGATCTATTTGTCAATATTAGGCACTTAAAATGGTTTAAGTACCCGTACTATTATCAAATGTTGGACAAACATATTTAGTTTATGATTTAGCCATGTACTGAAGAATTAATTGCATCATAACAAGTCTCGGAAGAAGCTTTGAATCGATAAGTTTCTTCGTTGATAAACATGCAATGCGGCGCAGGTTTCACATTTTTAAATCTGTCTAAAAAGGTTCGTGTAAGCTTCTACGATCTATTTCTTTGAACTGAATGGCTTCAACGGAACTTAGGTTACTTCGCTATAATTCTACCATTGCGTTTTCTGACATCTTCAATATTTTCAGAATTAGAATATTTTTTCTTCTTCTCTTTGAGAATTTGATAAAAACTTCGAAAAAACCTTCAAACCAATGTAATTTCTAAGCTTTTCGACGAAACATGAAATGATTTTTTAAAGGACCGTAGCTTATGAATGTCTACAATATGGTATCAAGCAAAAGTCTTTAATTCTTCTGGCTCATTATTTAGACATTTTATGACGTCAAATCCTGAAAGGAGTTGAAATATGAAACACGGTGTAATTTCGAAAAAAATCAAGATTTCTGAAAAGTACAAATGTAGAGATATAGATAAGTAGCTAAAGTGTCTTGCCTTGCAAACTATTCACTTAAAAGAAATAGTTCATAGAATTTTACACCCACTTTTTTACACCAATTTTTTAAAATTTGGAATCTACTTTGCACATGAATTTATTTTACATCTGGCAAGTTAAAAGTTTCTGCAAGAGAATCAGTATGAATTGGCTTTATCAGCTAACAATGAATCGAACGAGGGAGCTCATATCAAATCTATTTCAATGCTATCTGGAGGATATTTACTCTCACATTATATACCGGTATTTAGGCGTGGCTTTCGTATATACTCGGCTGATCTGAGGTGTGCTCAAAGCTATTCATACATATAGCGTCTGAGTACTATTCTAAAACAGTCGCAGTTATGTCGTTAGCAAAGTGAGTGTTGTAAGGTGAGAGCAGTTTACAGAAGATACTCGCAGAAATTTGCATCTGAGTATGTGGAATTGTGTGAGTACAAAAGATAGATCAAGTTGATCATAATACAGACTTTGCACGACTTTGCTTATTAAGGAAAGATATAAGATGAAAGATTTCCTGGCAATGTTAGGACATTGCAGCGAAGACGTTCGCAGAAATTTGAATCTAAGAAGAATTGTGTGAGTACAACAATACACTGAAGCACTTCATCAATAGCAACGTCTAGCACTACACAAACTATTGCCAAACAGATCGCAGTTTTGAAATAAAGAACCGATTCTTCAACCTCCTCGTCATCAAAAGAGTTTATTCCGCTTATTGCTGCAGTTTTCTGCCAGAAATTCAAGACAAGTTGCATCAAATACAATACAAGGAAGAAATATGGCAACAGATGTTTGAAGTTGGAGCAGTTTCAGCATAATTACAAGCTGAAATAAGTCCACAATTAGACTCCTTCAGAATACGCGGTTTGCAGCAAAGACTCAATAGCGTCTTGAGCGCATGAATAGCAATGAATGAGTTTTACATGTCGTAAAAAGAGCCTCGCACATCAGGACAATTGATAGTTCTTGCTGGTAAGAGTCAAGAAGGCGGCGAAAAGTTTTCAAAGATTCAAACGTATCTTCGAGAACAAAACTCGCTGCGTATTTGGCGAACAACGATCGCAAGGGCCATGACTTCTCAAAATATTCTCATTGTCGTTGGGTGTTCGATACCGCCCACAATTCTGACTTTGATTGGAAACACTGTGTTTTTCAAAACATTGCTAAAAACTCCATCACTACATACACCATCCAATGTTCTCCTTGGTGCCCTGTGCGTTACAGATCTTTTAGTAGGTTTGCTGTGTCAGCCGATGCACATAGCTGTATTGCTAAGCAAACCAGGTCCTTGTTGCCCGCCACTCATCGAAATATTCAATTTTGTTTATGGCTTCAGTAGTTGGAACTCATTTTTATGCAGTTTGTTGATTACCTTGGATCGATACGCGGCGATATGCTATCCTTATAAATACAGACAACTTGCAAGTTGCAGAAAATATATCTATTTGACATTATGCATCTTTATTTTATTTACGATGTATTCTGCAGTTAGATTAGTTTTCTACAAACGCTCTGAAATTTCTTTCATATCAGTAGCCTTCGGGCAAGAGTTAGTTATAATCATAACTGTCGTGGTTATTTATATCAAAATTTACAAAGTCGTATTTTGGCAACGAAGACGTACAGTCTCGATTGGTAGTATCGATGGCAGACAACCATCCCAAATATCAACAAAGGAGAAACGAAGAACGAATACAGTTGCCATCATCCTTGGAGTTTTTGTTGTCTGTTACATCCCATATACCGTGTTTGGTGTGCACAGGATATTTTATTATCTCGGAAAAATGAATTACAGCGTTGATTTTGCAATATGGGCCAACTATCTTGTGCTGTTTAATAGTTGCCTAAATCCAATAATTTATTGTGCCAGAAGTCATGAAATAAGAAGGGCCGCCATCAGGATTTTCATACCAAGAAATGTTTATGGAAGAGATTCAACACGGACACCTGCAAATGCCGAACAAAAACATCCTAGGAGAGCAACACAACGGTTTTCAACAACACAATTTTGATAGAAGAAGTTTCGCAGACCGCAGAACTTTCAAATCCATTATTCGCAAAATGGAGACTCGGGCAACTCTGGAAATTCTTACCAAGCCAAATCGAAATTCAACCACTTTCTCATGTTCTCCTCATTTTTAGAGAATTTAAAGAAAGTGAAGAGGGCATATGCCAGCTACAAAACCAGACCATCTACCTACAACTTAACTGAGATAAGAAATACTTTTAAAGGGCATTGGTTTGGTATTACTTGATAGCATTCTATAATTGCTAGATAAATAGAAATCTCGACCTATAAAAAGTAGTTGCTACAATAGAAGGGAGTGTGCAATGGTAAATAGGCCCCTCTATAAATAGAACAAAGAAAACATCATTCAGACACAATATTGCTTCTTTGGCTATTAACTGTTTACAGCACTTGTGGGACATCGATTTGAATGGCCTATTTTTAGATATTTTTTGCTCTTTGCAAATGCAAGCTTATAATAATCATCATCATGCACTACCTAATGTACAGGCATGGCAAACTAAATTTAAGCTAACTAAACTAAACATATCTTATAACTTATAGCTTATAACGAATCTCGTATTTCCTTCTGACGAGGTCGATGGATGGATGGATGGATGGATGGATGGATGGATGGATTGATTGATTGATTGATATATCAGCAACAACAACAATATAAACAGCAGCAACAACAATAACAACCTGGATCACTTCTCGATCTCGTCAAAAAGGACAAGTTGGCCTGCGGCGGGAAAATACGATTAACTGGAAACTTGCATCTGTGAGTACCTAGCCATTCATTGTTTGCTGAAGCAAGGCAAGTTTGAAGCAGTAGATCTGAATTTTTCTTATTCTCACTCAAGTTCAGTTGTCGTCCTCTTTCCTTCCTCAGTCGATGGCATCAATTTGTTACATAACATGTAGTCTAGGGTAGGTAGGCCTTCGTGTTGCTTTGAAATTCTGAACCATAATGAAATTTTATCTTACAGATATATAGTTGACGAATGAAACATTCATGCCCTTAGGTATTCTTATCTCAGTCGTTCATTATTTTTCTCCTCTCAAGACTGAGCAGCCATCCAATATAGATAAAAAAGAACAAAGATTGTGTATCAATTTTGGTGTTCTGGAAAAATGCTTTGCTCGATACGATCACCAATCATCAGATTAAACAATCAGTTAAAGTGGCTCGCTACTGATAAATCTTTAATAGTGATACACACTTGGTATCCTATCGCACCTGGATTAACCCATTACAGATCCAATCAAACGTCGATGACGATTTGATTTGCAGATTAACCTGTATGCGATGATGACCAGTCAAAACCCATTTCTGGAAATTAAAAATGTAATTATTTTCCTTAAATTTCTATCAAGTTCATTTATTTTTATTGCTACTGAGATTGAACATTGTCAATATTCTTTTCTTTCAGAAACTCTTGCTCTCCTAAATCTCTTTGGTTACATTTGATAGCATTTTATCACCTTGTCAGACTCGCCATGTCTGTGATTCATTGGTTCAGGAAAGGATTACGACTCCATGATAACCCAGCATTAATCACAGCAATTGAGTCCAAATTAGAACTTCACCCCATTTTCATTCTTGATCCGTGGTTTATTGAAAATGCAAGAGTTGGCCAAAACAGATGGAGGTTTCTGCAGCAAAGTTTGGTTGATCTTGATAGCCAGCTGAAGTCACTTGGTTCAAGATTATTTGTTGTGAGAGGTTCCCCAGAAGAGGTCTTCAAAGATTTGTTCAAGAAATGGAAAGTTAGGAAACTGACCTATGAAACTGATACTGAACCATATGCAAAGGCCAGAGATGAAAACGTCAACCAGATTGCAACTGCACATAATGTTGAAGTAGTTTCTAAAGTTTCACACACGCTACATGATGTGAATGATATCATCACGAAAAACAAAGGTATGTACATTTGGTGTTCTGAAAAGTCCCTTGCCAGGGGGGTGGAGGGTTTTACATTAATTAGTATGGGGATATGCCAACCAGCAAATTTTTTCATCCAGCTTGCTGCAGATTTTTCCTGCCAAACAATAACTGATTCCAGGAAAATTAGTGAAAAGTGTACTTCAAAATTTTGAAACTAACCTGAGCAACTATTGGAATAACATAACAACCCACTGTAATAAATACTGACAACTTTAGAAATTTTGCCTTCTTTCAATAGCTAGCACAAAAAAAGAAACAACACGATACCCTGAAAACCAGCATTTTCCTATCAAGCAAACATACTATGCACCCCTTGGGGCCTTTGTGCTGCTAAAAATTCTCTTGGAAGCACAGAAGTGCTGCTCCTGTGAAAGATTTGATTATATTCTTTGTAAGGAAGTTACAGTAAGCATCCCAAAAAATTTAAAGCTTTGATTTTTTGCAAAGTTTGCAAAAGTTAGTAGAAAATAGTTGTGAAATTGTCAAATATTGTTACATGACTGCAAGAGTTTGCCTTGCTCCTCTGTTCCCCCCAGTCCAATTTCTTACCTAACTGAAGGCATTTTTTATCATCAGGTACAACCCCTCTTACATACCAGAAGTTCACAGGCACCTTCTCAAGTATGGGGTCACCGCCAAAGTCACTTGTAGCCATGGCAAAATTGCCAGCAGAAAGTGTCATCAGTGACAAGGAAGAATTTTCACTTGCACAATACGATATCCCTTCTCTGAAAGAACTTGGTGTGAATGAATCAGAGTTAGAACCTAGCAAATTCCCAGGAGGAGAAACTGAAGGCCTTAAAAGACTGAATGAATATATCTGTGAGGAAAATGGGAAGTGGGTTCGTAATTTCGAAAAACCAAAGACTGCACCTAACAGCTTGGAGCCAAGCACAACAGTTTTGAGCCCATATTTGAAGTTTGGATGTGTCTCGCCTCGTTTGATGTATGAAAAGCTGGCTGAAGTTAACAAAAAAGGGAAACATTCGCAACCACCAGTTTCTTTGGTTGGCCAACTTCTTTGGCGTGAGTTTTTCTACACTTGTGGCTCGTCTATCAAAAACTTTGACAAAATGGAAGGAAATCCAATCTGTAGGCAAATTCCATGGGAGAATAATCCAGAATATCTTGCAGCATGGAAAGAAGCCCGAACAGGGTACCCGTTTATTGATGCAATAATGACACAGTTAAAGAATGAAGGATGGATTCATCATCTAGCAAGACATGCTGTGGCTTG
>REGL01001430.1:0-31075 GCA_004194395.1 Aurelia aurita complex sp. Pacific
CGACGGTCCTGACTTTATTCACTACTGGTTTGTTTACGATAATTACATTGTTGCAATAAATTCATCACTATGAGTGAGTTGTTTACTAAACTGATGGTGTTTACCTTGAGAATCAACATTTTCTTCCAATCTGAATTTGCTTTTGTTGAGTTCTTTCGCAATGGGATTGGTCAAATTTGATAGTCAATCTAGATTTTGTTGCACCTACTGCTAAAATCAGGAAACATATGGGCATGTAATTTCAAGTTTACTGCTGTTCTTGCACAACTTGATGGAGCACAATCCAGGCAAAGTAAACATAGTGTTTCAGAAAAAGAAACATGTTGGTATACAGACATACAGAGCTTTTTTTGAAAATATGATATCGCTTGATTTAGTAATACATTCATTTTTTATAAGAAACCGCTTTTAAGAAACGGTAGGTTCAATTTTTCGAAAGTTAAGATACAGCCCTACCTGAATTGAAAAAGCTAAGAAACTTTTGTAATTTACAATTTTAATTTTCCTATCGCACTCAAAACTTTTTTGACAGTAGTTATAGCAACTGTTTGGACATTATGTTCAGTGCAAATTCTGTTATTTACTTGTACACATCAGAAACTTTTGCTAGCAAAATGGCCCAAAAATTTAAGAAACTGTCTACCAGCACCGGACCTTAGTTTCTTATAAAAAGATGAGTGTATTAGAATGGAGCTGCAAGGGGTGGGGCAATGATATGGGAAGGATCTAGGGAAGTGTGCAGGCAGGGAGACGTGTAGGGGGGACTTTGGCAAATTGATGTGGGAAAATGGTCTTTTTTGGTAATCCTAGCCCCCTGTTGGAACTGGTTGGAAGTATCATCTGTTCATCTCTATTTCTGCGACGCAAAAAACTTGAAAGAAAGGCAGTAAGAAAGAAGCGAGAAAGAAAGAAAAGAGACAAGAAACAAGAAAGGAAGTGAAAGCCAGGTGTCTGCCTCGCTTTGGTTTGCCTCGATTACAAACACCACAGCCAAGTGTTCCTTTTTCATCAAGAGCAATGGCGATGGCCTAATTATTAATCAGATGGAAAAGCTGTTGGTTTTACTTCAATAAGTCACCTTGATGTGATTGCAGTATACCTAGAAGATGCAGTGATGTCTGTTGCACCATTTGTGGTTGAACTGGTGGTAGCTGCTGTCATAACATTGTGTTTATTGCATCAATATGGCAACTGGCGGAAGCAACATTTGATTGTTACAATCGCCGTTTTCATTGCTTGGTACTTCTCGTTTTTGATCGTCTTCGTGTTACCATTAGACGTATCTGCGGTAAGTGCGGTGATAACAGATATCTAAGATTTTTATGTACGTTTATACGTCTTTCTGCTTTTCAGCAAACAGAGAAAGAATAAGTTATTCTTTTTCTGTAATTTCTAATAAGTTTAATTAATTTTGTGTTTATTTTACGGTGTCGGTAGTATCTTGTAAGTATTTAGGTGTAGTGTAATTATGTAGAATTGTGTTTAGGATTGATTGATGAATGAAAAAAGCTGAAATTGAAACTGAAAACTGAAACATACTCTTCTAATACTGTATATATATACCTATAATAATACAAACTAGTAACTGTGTGTGCAAGGTTGGAAAACTTGCATTCAGTCGCAGCTATGAGACTCTGTCAAACTTGCTGCTCGCAGCTACAATAATAACTGGTTCTTGCATGTGAGAACAAAAGATCTGTTGTTAATTTTGCTTCTCTCGCAGCTTTTTAAAGTCCACTCACAGCTCCCATCTTCAAATTTATTTCACTTGCTACTCAGTCTGCTGGTCCAAATGTAATATACTACAATGATCTTGAGTCTTGGTAATATGATTTCCTGATATTTGTTTTCTTCTTTCATAAATAGGTTGCCAATAACGTCTACAATATCCTTCGTGTGCACTTTCTGCATTAATAAAGCTATTCTTCGTTTGTACATGTATGAAAAGCTGTCCCAATTTGCCCTCTTTAGAGTTATTTCACCGTTTTCTCCTTTTGCTACTTTCCGTATTATTCTTGCTGCTGTGCAATGAATTTTGTCAATCTCATTAAACATCGTATTTGAGCAGCCATCCCAAACAGGTATTGCATACAAAACCGTTGGGACTACTGTTTTGAAGTATCTGTTTTCAAGGAAGTTTGCTGGGAGGTAACTCAGACTACGTAACTTCTTTACATTTGCAGCAAATCTTTTTAAAACTCTCTCTACATGCAGGGGCCAACTCAATTTATTGTCAAAAATCATACCAAGACATTCACATTTGTCTACATATTAAATATAATCATCCCTTGCTTTCAAAGGCTGTAGTGGGCCCACAAATTTGCCCCTGTTCAGGATCAGTGCCTTACTTTTCTCAGGTTGTATGGTTAGCCTGTGTTTAAAACACCAAGCATATATCTCTTCCATTGCAGATTGTAACTTAACACAAACAGTGTCTACGCAGTCACCAACACAGAAGACTGTTGTGTCATCTGCGTACATGTGAACATTTTCTGATTTCACTGAAACTGGCAGATCATTTGTGAAGATTGAAAACAGCCGCGGCCCTAGTAGTGATCCTTGTGGTACTCCAACTGTGATATCTTATAATGTTGACATCGCCCCTGCTATCTCAGTCAGTTGCTTGTGGTCTGTTAGATAACTGTTAGATAACATTCATCCTCCTTTCTCTAAAAATTAGGAACTTCTTTTTGAAAAGAAATCTTGATAAGATCCTTGCAAGAGTATCTGACTGAGGTGGTTTTATTCGGTGTAGAACTTTAAGTTATCAACGAAGCAACTGGCCTACATTGTTGAGACACCCATTACATTACCAGCTGTCAGTTTTGTATGACTTGGAATTAGGGAGGCAAGTGAATATATCTCCATTGTGACCCTTGTTGCTACCAATTCAGATGTTTGATTGTATTTAGAAAATTGTATTTTTTCATTCTATTTCAAAGTTTAATGGCTCCTTTGGAACATCTTAGGATGTTAAAGATTTTATGTCATGGCTCTACACTTGTCTTACGTTCTACTGTATAAACTTTTGAATGACTGCCTGTTTTATTCAAATAGACATGCTACAGAGAGTGCAAGAAGCTTCATTTACCTGCATGGAAAAATTCGTCCTTGCATGTTGCAAATGGAACAGAGAAGCAAAATGCAACTGATCATTCATTTAGATGTCAAATCCCATGGACTTTCATGCCAAAATATGTTTTACCAGACCTTTGGAGAGTCGTCTATTGGTCATCTCAGTTGCTATCATGGTAAGGCAATGTTTTGATTTACTGTAAGTAGACTTTTTCTAAATCTAATCTAAGGATGGCACAGACTGTGACAAAGATTGGGGAAAGCAAAGCCATTGTTTCAATCAAAAAGAATTGTTCACTACCATTGTTCTCAAATAAAAGATATTTGTTCTAGCCAACATTGGGGTTGACCACCAGGGTAATATGATCTAAGCTAAGCTAACCTAATCTAATCTAATCTAATCTAATCTAATCTAATCTATAATTTACTCTACATACCCCTGCACAGGCATTACTTGAAAATAAGTAGAATTTTTCCAAAGTGAGACCAAATTAAATCAATCTAAGATTTGAATCAAGACAAAGGACGGTAGATTTTGTTTTGGTAGCAGTCAAAAGATTGGGCAAATTCAATTATGCATGTTTGGAATTGAAGATACATAGGGAAGATAACTGTCTGCAGCTTATTATAAGGCTAAAACATGTACAGTACTCTGCCTTGCTAAAATTATTGTAAATGAAAGCTTTCTTGCCCCCCCCCCCTCCCCTCCCAATGTTGGCAAAGTTTAAAGGGAACTGGATCAGTCACCACATGTTCATTTGCAGGAAAAAAACAGTGGAAAACAGCGTTTGAGAAATTCTTGCTAGTGTGGGTATGTTGCTAATTTTGGCAGCATATGCTAGCCTGTGTGCAGAACTAGAACTAAGTTCTGCGCACAGGCTAGCATATGCTTGTTTAACATTTACAGATGCGTTTTACCTAATATTTTGCATTGCCTTGCAGGATTATTTTACCAATGATGCAGTCATATGAATATGCTGGTGAATTCACAGTAATTGGTAAAATAAAGACAGCTCTGTATGAAAATGCCTTATGGTATGGCAGCTACCTCCTTATTTTTGGTGTGCTGCTTATTTATGTTGCAGTGACTCCAAATTTAGAGCTGGATGGGTAAGTGGATTTCTCTGTTCTTCACCCTGTAATCCAATTAAATACCTGCTGAGTCACAAAAAATGAGGGGCATTTAACAACCCCATATCTTAATGAAAAACAAGTCAAAGGAGATTTTTTTGAGAATATATTCCAAAAGAAAGATTCATTTCAGTCACAGTGTATACATGAATTCAGTGTGTTAAAATTAGTCATTTCTTTCCATAAAGTATTTGCAATTTGTGCTTTAGATATGTTGGTGTGAAGGCATTTTTTACAAGAACTTTCTGCTTTCTAACAATGACAATTAAATAACTAGTTCCCTAATCCAGTGTGCAATCATGGTGCAATAAAGCCTTGCATTGTGTAAATGCAAATGTTGCTTTCATGTGGGATATTTTATCGTATGCCAAATGATACCAGGGTCATATTCACTCAGCAATCCTTATTAGCCATGTATATTTATAATTCATTTTTGATGGGTGAATGTGGCTCAAGATATACACAAGTGCTTACCGTAAGTTGTCACAAGAACAACTAGCGTAATGCCTTTAATCAAGAAACCCAATGTGCCCTCCTGGTTATGCAGCCAGAATGGTGATAACCAGGAGGGCACATTGGGTTTCTTGATTGACATAATTCATTTTTTATATTCTTTTATATCAGTTAATGCTAGTGGTAAATGAAATTTAACAAATGCTGCTATTCCTATCTTAAGTTTAGTGAGTTTTTGTTTAATGCTGAATTGTGGTTTGAGCGTACAGTACGCTCAACGTAAAAAGATAACCCTGCAAAGGAGGCCATTGGTGAACATTTTGCTAAACAGAGAGAAAAAACACAGTACTACAGTAATTTTTCCCAAACTACCTGTTTGGCGTTGCCTTCCTGGTTTCGTAAGCTGCAAAAAAGTCCTAAAAACTTTGAAAGTTTTCCCAACTTACTTTGTATGGGTGTCTGCAAACTCAAGCTTTTTCTTCCTGAACTTCAGAGCACGCCGTCGTCGTAAAGTCATTCCCACAACACGAGACAGCGACCTTATCTACATTTCATTACTTGCCTAGATGCCTAGAGAATTCAAATCAAGAAACATTTCATCCCTCCCCCAAAGAATTGAAGGAAAAGAGTACAAAGAAGCACTTTAGCAATTGTTATCAACAATAACAGTTTTTGCATCATGACTCTTAATTCCTTTCGTTAGTCACGTTAGTCACCTAAAAGCAAATACACCATGTTTTCTATCCAATCACAGGCTGTTGTTATTTTCCTTTGTTCCTTTGTTCCTTTGTTTTACACAGCCGATTTCGCAGTAATAATGCAATTACTTCAGGTGGAGGAGCAAAACCAGGGTTGTCTTCTTTGGTGATGTCCAAGGATCGACATTTTGACAGATCGAAAATCGTGATTTTCGAGCTTATGTCTGCTTCCCAGTGCTTCGCACCGCTGCGTAGCTTAAACTTTAAACATGCAAAAGCAAAACTCAACTTTAACTAGATTGGCTGATTTCAGTCAGGTAAATGTTCAAATGGATTTGTTTTGTAAACGAAATCAACTGTGATGTGCACATAACTATATTTGTTTTCCAACATCATTTTAAAATTAATTTCAAGGATACTACCGGGTGGGTCAACAGAAAGAATCCCCTTTTAACCTTTTAAAGGGTGGTGATGAGCATTTTGATATCCAGGGAGCCGTGACCCTTTAAACGAGGATTCTTTATATTGACTAATTAATTTTAGAATGATGTTGCTGGTAAACGGATATAGTTTTGTGCACATCACAGTTGACGTCGTTTGCAAAATATGAAAATTTTGCTTGGAGACCATAAATGTTACTCTAATTCACTCAAAATGAAAAACCATAAGATTAAGGACTGCTGTTGCTTAAAGTCAAGTATCCTTCATCCCAGTAAACTGCACGGCCATTGCAGGGATTATTTAGAAAACATCACTGTTATTGTTTTAATGCCATGATCTATGTTAAGCTATGTGGCCTTTTCTGTGGGTCATTTTGAAGCGTCGTATAATTTTTTGCTAAAACTGCAATTTCTGCAATAGTTGCCTTTGAATAGTGACATTTCGCAGAGAGTTTTCTCTGCAGCTGATGGTATTACCATGAAAGATATAGCAAGAACCCGCAAAATAGAAACCACTTCTAAGAACCATCAGGCTGGTTTTGTTGAGAAATGGTAGTGTCATACGAAACTTCTGGATGTTTTAATGGAAAACTGAACAGGCTGTTTTGAGAAAAATGGTTTCTATTTTGCGAGTTTTACTGTAGGCTAGAACTTTGATTGCTAGGTTAGTTCTTGCACAAGCGAAAAGAGGCTCTTCAGAGGAGGCATGAATTTATGTCAAAGAAGAGCTACTGTATACACCTAAATTATCTCATTTAGAAGCTGAGCATTAAATGTTCGAATTATGCACAACAATACACGAGGATTGAATTGTCCACTGCTCAGTGTCCGAATGAAACTGATAAAATCAAGGTGGCAGTAGCTTAGATTTATCCTCTTTCCTTCGATGTATATTCATGTCTTGTCTTAACAACCCTTATTCAAGTGCACAGCGAGACAGCTTGCCACCTAGCTTTTTGAGGGCTATTTTTTGAAGTCTGTGTTGTTGGCATTCCAGGGTTGACTTCTCCGTGATGAAAATTTCTTCACTTGAAAATGCTAATCATCTTTTTAGATGGTGATTGCGTGTAAATCAAAGACAACAGCTGCTAATCTTGCAAAGCTTCCTCTCACCGCGTCATGACTGATCGGCATTATTTCTTTTTCAGGAATCATCTCCGTATTATTGGTATAACTGCTTCCAATACTTGGGGCCTGCTTTTACTTATTCTGTTGATGGGATATGGTTTGGTTGAATTGCCTCGCAATGCCTGGAACATGTCTATCCCTGGACATAAATTATCGCATACTCTCTTTAAAATATCGAAGCTAAGCACTGAAAAGGAAGATGTGGAGGAACAATTAGCAGATGTTTTAGAGGTATGTATTTCTGGTATCATTGATATTCACGTATTCAAAGTAAGAGATATTTCTGATAAAGGCCAAGTAGTGTTTATAACTTCTTGCTATGGCTGCTCAAGCTAATTTCAGTCAATTGAATTTTTCTGGTAGGCGGAATTTCAATTGAAGTCAGTTGGACATTTCTTTTCAGCTATACATCGACATCTTCTCACGTGAAGGCTAGTTTCCAGTCAGTGGAATTTTGCGAGTGGGTGGAATTTTACACAATGAAAAGTCATAAAAGCCTACTCGAAAAATTCCACTTACTGGGAACTGGTATTAAATAAAAATATGTGCACCTGCTTGAAAACTCCACTGTTGAACTCTTATCCCAAATGGTTATGACAGTTCTTGCGGCAATACCCGCCGCTGTTTTGTCCATTTTTAGAGAGGCTTCACCGCAAGAATTACGAGAAATTCGTTGAAATTTTCAGATTTGAAGTTCAAGGGAAAAGAACAGTTTCTCCACAGTTTCCAAAGAGAGAAACAGACATGTACTTTTACGCTTAGTTTTTTTTTACTTTTCCACTAAGAATTGGCTTATTTAATCTATATTTGCTGAATGATTCCAAAGGAGGCACAGCCTTGTAAAGCCTTGTTCACATTAGATAGTAGAAGTCGCTGGAGTTGTCGAGGTCGTTGGGACAAACTACCATAATTACCCAAAAGACCCAAAAGACTGAATGTGAACAGCTCAGTTAAGGTCAGTTTCATGATTCAAAATTCCAATACAGTTAAATTAGAACTACATTTGAATTAAATTAAAACTACATTATACACACAGAAAGACGATTACAGAAAAGAAACTACCAAATTTAACAAAGATTCAAGAAAAACTAACCGGAGCAGGAATTGTATCCTAATCGAAGACAGAGCACCCCCTTTTATTAAGAATGTCTAACTGTCTAATTTGTATTATTTTTTAATGGTTTGTTTCAGCTATAATCAATTTTTGTATCTGCGATCAAATCAGTACGATTTCACGCATTTACGAAAACTAATGGCAGATGGGGATTTCTTCATTTCTATTGAAATGGCATTCCACATTTGTGCACCACAGTAGCGCACTGACCTAATACCATATTGCAGATTGTTTTTCGGAGTAAGGAAAATATCATTCTACCATATTGATGAACAGATTCAACTAAATCAAAGAAAGAATGAAAATGAGCAGGAGAGATCACGTGCTGTAGGAAACGCTGAATTTAAAGAAGGTTTATGTGTGATACATCGACTGTTTCCTTCCTGTGTCTACCTCTCCTGCGAAGGTGCTATTTTAATCCCCTTGCGTGGCGGCAGATTGACGTGACCTCGATGGCCCTGGAGGCAATTATGCCACTCAAGTGCCCTCTCTTCGAGGAGTTTCCGTTTGAGTGGCATAGTTGCTCCAGGGCCCTTGAGGTCACGTCAATCTGCCGCAACGTGAGATGATTAAAATGGCGCCTTCGCAGGAGAGGAAGGCACATAAAGGAAACGAAGTCGATATATCACGAACGAAATGATAAATTAGAAAAGGAATAAATTGATGTATAATGCATACACCTTTATTTTGGATTCAGCGTTTCCTACAGCCCGTGGAGAAATGTTATTTACACATTCATACAGAAGAGTCTAGCAATATGAGATGAACTAGCCAGTCAACGACCCTGACGACCACAACGACCCCAAAGATTGAGTCGCGGGCATAGAAGCAGTTTCTATTCCAATGACCAAAACCGAGACCCAAAAATCCACTGTTATTTGTTTCGTTCACACACGGTCTTTTAGGTATTTTCAATCGTTCATTTCCAGCGAATCGAACAACCTAGTGACTTGAGCCACCTAATGGGAATCAATCTTAAAACACGGGTGTTTTTACTTCGCAGTTTGTTGTTGTCAATTAAAGTATTTGTATTAGTGAGATGAATTCTTACCTTCTAGCTGCATAGATGCTTTTATGTGCATATCTAACTCATCTCAAAATTCCTTATTCTTTCTTTTGTTTTCAATAGACGGTGCGTAAAGCCTCTGAGGAGATAAAGTACAATAGCAGTCTCAGGAAGCACATTGATACCATCATCAAAAAGGTGAGTATCAATGCCTTTTATGTGGAAACTTTCGCATGAAAACTTGTTTCGGAAAATCCGGAGAAAGATACACATTCCAGACATATTTATAAGTAAGATGTAAGATGTACATAATTATCGTCAAGTTTTGTTCCTTCGTGGATGCCTGCTTTTATTTCTGAAGCTCAAACTTAGGAAATTTGTTCGTTCTCTTTAGAGTATGTTGAAAAGTAACTGCCCAGCAAGGTAACCCACAATTCTAGAATGGTATGACCAATTTTAATGAAATAAATGTCTTCCTCTAAATCTACGAGATGATTGCTATTTCACTCAACTCGATGAATAATTCTTGCTGGCACATTTTCGCAAACCTGCTTCTCTCCTTTTTTCTTTATTTCTGCCTAGCATCCTAAGGCAGTTTCAAGACAACGAGAAGCTACGCCTATCGAAGCAGTGTCCTGGTCCTTCCTCTCGACAAGACCACAGTTCGTGATTTATTTGGCCTGGAATTACAGAGAGTTTGCGAGTCTCCGCACTCTATGTAGCAGGTTCAGTAGGGCGGGACTCGAACCACCAACCCTCAGATTGGTAGTCAAGCTTGCTACTGCGGAGCCATCCCTGCTGCATCTCTGTTTCACAAAGCTGACATGTTAGCTACGCAATTGAAATATATTTTGCAGGAATCTGAAAGATAGCCCGAAATCTACAAACTCACTAACATCAACAGATTTTTGACTCATTTGGTAGGCTTTTTGAAATTTGTTTCGTTTTCAGTTTTCATGGAGCCCTAGAAACTCAAACTGTTGATGAAAACATTCGTTATGTCCCAATTTAGTTATTGCTCGAACCATTCATCAGAGAAACCTGCAGTTGCTCATGGTAGAGATCTACAAAATACAATCTATTCTAAATCCCAGCTTCATGAAGCAAATTTTGAGGAAAACGAAATGCATTACAATCTAAGGTGTTCTAATAAACTGCAACTACCGAAGGCGAAAGCAACTTGGCTTGGAATAGATACGGTCAGATTTATGGGGGGAAAAGTATGGGAGGCACTACCACCAGAACTGAAAAATTCAGACTCCCTTCAGATATTCAAAAAACTTATCAAAGGCCCATAAATGCCAAGCCTACATTTGCAGATTATGTAGAGTATTTTACCTTTTTGTTTACGTTTTATTGTAAATTATATATTCCTTGTAACATTGTTTATATTTTTATAAATAGTTGGCCTTAATTAGCAATTATAGTTACAATTTTTAGTCAACTTTATATGGAAGAATTAATAATAATGTGAAGTCCCTTGTTTTTACAGTGCCCGGAAGCAAGTGCAGACATGTTTAGCAGAGCCACTGAAGATTATGTTGACTATGACGATGTTCATGGGAATTCAGTGCCAATATACAGTGATAAGTCATTAGTTAGTTTGCACAAGAAAGTGATCGTGATTACCCAGAGAGCTCATCGCACTAATGTGTATGTATCTTGTATTCAGATTTTAACCTAGACTCATTATTTTCGTGTGGTTTCGCTTCCCTGAACTGATATGTCGCTACAACTACCTTCAAGTTATATCTTGCTTGTTTATGGGTGCAAATTATCTTGCAGCTTAGCTCGCTACTTAAAGATTTTAATTGTTTCCGCAAATCAATCGAAAATAACTTTGTTTGTTTGTTTGTTTTTTTTTGCGGGAAATAAAATCGAAAAAGAACCAGCCAGTCAGACCAAACATGTTCAAAATCTTGCGTTCTGATTGGTCGGTTCCAAAGAGATTGAATCGGCAAGAACATTTTTGC
This sequence comes from Aurelia aurita complex sp. Pacific, assembly GCA_004194395.1. Taxonomy (NCBI): domain Eukaryota; kingdom Metazoa; phylum Cnidaria; class Scyphozoa; order Semaeostomeae; family Ulmaridae; genus Aurelia; species Aurelia aurita complex sp. Pacific. The sequence goes on from REGL01001430.1 coordinate 11,019, forward strand.
CGTTTTCAGAAGAGCTTGGAATAACTCCCTTACTGAAGCGACAGCAACACCAATTCAGCTCAATGAGCGAAAATGAAAAGGGGCTTATATTGTGAGTCTAATTTTATCCATTTATCTTGGTAAGATGATGACTGTAGTAAAGACTGCCTCTGGAAAATTTTGGCCATGATCCTTTGCGATCCAAGATAAACCAGCCCTTGTTCAGTCGAAATTATTTTGGATGAAAAAGAGCATTCGTCCAAAGAACAGTTTCGCTGCTGCAAGACCCAATCGGCTGAGGTTTGTTTGCACCTACTTCAAGTCAAGTGATCAATCTCTCGACAAACCAACTTCCAATTTCTTGAAAATACCGCGCCAGAGTGAACAGAAGTTAGGCTATAGGATAACTGCAGACTACATGTCCATCCACTCATGTCATATGCTCTCCGCGACCAATGCCATGGCTTATACTTTTTAATCGATTCTTCTTACTTTGCCCTTTCAAGGCAATGGAATATGCTTTTACAAAGAGCTTTTGAACTGGAAGATGTTGAAAGAAACCGAGAGAATAACGAAAGGTATGAAAAGCTAGCTAGTGGATTGACTCGTACGTTTGAGAGTCACTAACACAACGTCTATACTGAGTGAGTCGAAATCCTTAGACGTTTGAAAGCCAATATCTCTCAAACCAATTATCAGATTCTTATAAACTGATAATACCTGTGTAGCTGACATATCAACTTGGATAAGAAAATTTAGTTTTTCAAAATGAGATGAATCGTTCTCAAATTACGGGCAATTCTACAGGGTGTCCCAAAAAAGTTGTGCCCCGTTTGTCTGAAGATTGCGACAAAACGGCAAAAGATTCTCGCCAAACTTTTGCATGATGTTTTTCTTCAGATATTAAATTAAAGTTTGCCACCATCCCCGTAAAAATCCGTTGAAAAATGATGGAGCTATGACCTTCAGAAGACCAAATTGACCTGATGACTGAAACCAGCGGTCGGCCATTTTGTCTTACTATTTTGCAGTGTTAAGTATCTTCACGCGAGGTAAGGAATAATTTCTGTGAGGTCAGAAATAGTGGAACTCTCCGAGGATTATCGGAATTTTCACGAGAACTATGACATTGGAGGCTGCTGTTTCATTTTCAATCCATGAAGCTATTTATCGCTGCAAAATAGTAAGACAAAATGGCCGACCGCTGGTTTCAGTGATCGGGCAAATTTGGTCTTCTGAAGGTCATAGCTCCATCATTTTTCAACGGATTTTCGTTGGGATTGTGGCAAACTTTAATTGAACATCTGAAGAGCACCACCATGCAAAAGTTTGGCGAGAATCTCTCGCCGTTTTGTCGCAATCTGCAGACAAACGGGGCACAATGTTTTTGGGACACCCTGTATATAGTGATTCTTTTCAGAATATTTCAAAGCTGGCCATTCAATCCATGTTAAAATTTGCTAGCAATTTAACCCCACAAATACCAAAATCAAACTCTATCTGTTTATCTTATGACTTAAATATTTACTAGGTATATAGAGAGGCTGCCGTATAATCGTTTTCACTTAGGACTGTCATTCAGCCTTTGTCCGTCTTTTTTCTATTATCGCAAGGTTTGATTGCAAGAAAATTCGACCAAGGGTTTTAGGCCTGTTTTGAAAGATTTTGAGATGAACCATTTTTTAACAGACTCCTATCTTATTTATATCTTTGGAACACTGGTATTATCAATTCGTAGGAATCTCAAAAAGGGTTTAAGAGCTACAGATTTTCAAACGTCCGAACGTTTTTTGACTCGTCTGGTATTTTTGCATTGCTGTGACCTTCTTGATGTGTAGGTGTAGGTTTCAGCGTAATATTTCTCTGTAGTAAATTTTGCTTCATGGTCAATAAACTGAATTGAATGATCGTCTGAGAGTACTGTGTAACTTTTAAAAGGAATCTAAACAGCTATAAGCCTGAGATAAATATAGTCGTACGAGCACAATGGACTTTGACACCCGTCGAAGTGTATTTGGAATACTGATCAACGTCAAAAGGAAATACTGAAAGGCTTGAATTTGACCGCAATTGGCTTGAGACACTTTTATATGCTTACATTTCCTTTAAGCCCAAATATACAGTCGATCCAAACACTGCTATTACTACAAAAATAGTCTATCCAAACACTGCTATTGCTACAGAGCGGGAAGCTAGAACCGAGGTTTTCACAGAATTTTTCTTCCTATGAGACGGTAGAATTTAACGATTTATCTCTATACGGAAGCTCCCAAGCTGCTGCAAAACTTTTGATTTGAAATTTGAATCCTACATGATAACAGAGCTTTAGCAAGGACATTTTTAGTGAATGAACACCTCTTTTGTCACCTGTTAAATAGGCTTTCTCAAGAATGTGTAGGGATCTCTTGCCGCTAGTATTCTGGTTCTCCTCCTTGAAAGTGTTTGTTTGCAATTTATGGATATGCTTTCTTATTCATTTCCAGAATTTTCATGTCTACTTTCGCAGAACATCAGCCTCGAAAAAGCGTAGTTTCTATGTCAATACGTAAGTAGCCTATTTAGTCCCCTTCTGAAATTATGCATTATAATAGTTGTATGGTCGTATCTAGTAAAATTGTTGTTGTGGATTTCCATACCTAAACAACAAACAAGATCAATTGTTGTGGATTTCCATACCTAAAAAGGTTCGTATTTTCCATAATATCCTGTACCATAGCACGTTATGAGCAGATAGGTGNCTAGTATTCTGGTTCTCCTCCTTGAAAGTGTTTGTTTGCAATTTATGGATATGCTTTCTTATTCATTTCCAGAATTTTCATGTCTACTTTCGCAGAACATCAGCCTCGAAAAAGCGTAGTTTCTATGTCAATACGTAAGTAGCCTATTTAGTCCCCTTCTGAAATTATGCATTATAATAGTTGTATGGTCGTATCTAGTAAAATTGTTGTTGTGGATTTCCATACCTAAACAACAAACAAGATCAATTGTTGTGGATTTCCATACCTAAAAAGGTTCGTATTTTCCATAATATCCTGTACCATAGCACGTTATGAGCAGATAGGTGCCTCTTCTGGGTGATAAAAGAAGAATTCTGTTATTTATTTTTTTATACATTCTGCTGAAAATTTACAATACACATTTACTTAATTACTATACTTACAAGCTACTCTACTCTACTACAAGGGCAAGACCACGGGGAGCAAAAACTATGTTTACCCACGAATTCTTTTGTATTCATTCAGTCATAGTAGAGACTCCTCGCTTCAACAGGGCAACATTTCGTTTTCAATAGACCAAGAAGTTTGTTTTGATTTGGGGATTGACCAATCAGATCACGCTATTTTCAAAGATGACGGCCCGCTGTAAACAAGCAAACCTCTGAAAAAGGGCTAAAACCTATCTTTGTTTTTGTTCCACGGATTTGCGGTTTTCGAATATTTTCAAACAATGACAACGAATTTCTTAAATATGAATTCTGATGCTCACTTCCAATGTGCATTTTCCCGAAAATCGCACGGTTTCAGACCCTACCCTCGCCATAACTTGTTCAAATAAGTTGCAGGAATATTACTTGGAAATCAAAACAAACCCAAAAAGATTATTTTACAAGTCATACGACCTTGAAATTGACACTTTCAAATTCATTTTTTAATCCCACAAACGTCAAGTGGCTTTTCATTGCTTATAGAAACAGGGTATCTCTAGCCTATCTAACATTGTGCAAAACATGTTCTGCCAAAAGGGGACTCGATCTTTTTGTTGTAAGAATCAAAGTGTGTTTTTCACTCTCCACATACCCCTTCACGGTTCAACTCAGGTCTCCCTGGGGGCGAAATTTTATAGGAATGTTTCGGCGGGAAAGTTTTGGCGGGAAAATCTTAGTTCTTGTGCTGGCTAAATTTTGGCCTAATGTTGTATGCTGAAGTATGCTTGTGTTTACGGAAAAAGTTCGCGAGATGCCTGGAGACCTGGAGGATTTTCACAGAAATGTGGGAATCCCTTTCCGTTACATGAAGTATGAATAAAGAATGATACAGAAACGGAGANTTTTTAACAGACTCCTATCTTATTTATATCTTTGGAACACTGGTATTATCAATTCGTAGGAATCTCAAAAAGGGTTTAAGAGCTACAGATTTTCAAACGTCCGAACGTTTTTTGACTCGTCTGGTATTTTTGCATTGCTGTGACCTTCTTGATGTGTAGGTGTAGGTTTCAGCGTAATATTTCTCTGTAGTAAATTTTGCTTCATGGTCAATAAACTGAATTGAATGATCGTCTGAGAGTACTGTGTAACTTTTAAAAGGAATCTAAACAGCTATAAGCCTGAGATAAATATAGTCGTACGAGCACAATGGACTTTGACACCCGTCGAAGTGTATTTGGAATACTGATCAACGTCAAAAGGAAATACTGAAAGGCTTGAATTTGACCGCAATTGGCTTGAGACACTTTTATATGCTTACATTTCCTTTAAGGCCAAAAATACAGTCGATCCAAACACTGCTATTACTACAAAAATAGTCTATCCAAACACTGCTATTACTACAGAGCGGGAAGCTAGAACCGAGGTTTTCACAGAATTTTTCTTCCTATGAGACGGTAGAATTTAACGATTTATCTCTATACGGAAGCTCCCAAGCTGCTGCAAAACTTTTGATTTGAAATTTGAATCCTACATGATAACAGAGCTTTAGCAAGGACATTTTTAGTGAATGAACACCTCTTTTGTCACCTGTTAAATAGGCTTTCTCAAGAATGTGTAGGGATTTCTTGCCGCTAGTATTCTGGTTCTCCTCCTTGAAAGTGTTTGTTTGCAATTAATGGATATGCTTTCTTATTCATTTCCAGAATTTTCATGTCTACTTTCGCAGAACATCAGCCTCGAAAAAGTGTAGTTTCTATGTCAATACGTAAGTAGCTTATTTAGTCCCTTTCTGAAATTATGCATTATAATAGTTGTATGGTCATATCTAATAAAATTGTTGTTGTGGATTTCCATACCTAAATAGGTTCGTATTTTCCATAATATCCTGTACCATAACACGTTATGAGCAAATAGGTGCCTCTTCTGGGTGATAAAAGAAGAATTCTGTTATTTATTTTTTTATACATTCTGCTGAAAATTTACAATACACATTTACTTAATTACTATACTTACAAGCTACTCTTCTCTACTACAAGGACAAGACCACGGGGAGCAAAAACTATGTTTACCCACGAATTCTTTTGTATTCATTCGGTCATAGTAGAGACTCCTCGCTTCATTTGTGTTGATCGAAATTTCTGTGTTTAGCTGTTGTACACTTATATTCCCATGATGATTATTTTGCTCAACTAGTGTGCACACGAAAAAGTACGCTCCCTAAATTTTAGTGGTAGGGAGACTCGAAGCAGCCAAAGTTTCATAAACCAGATTACAGCTGTCTTGAGGCCGTCCTCCACTTTCAGTAGTTTCAGTCGGCGACCAGCGCTCTCGCCTTGTGCGCATGCTCTGCTGCTAGAGAGCATGCGCAATAGGCAAGTGGGCAGACCACCTACCAAAACTACTGCAGTGGAGGTCAGCCTTTATGTCGACAAAGCAGCACTCTTTGATACTGCCATGAGAAAGGGAAAAGTTTTGGTGAACATAAGAAGTTCTAACAAGACGTTCATTAAGTGACAAATATTAGAGCTATAAAATGATGAATTTTGTTCTTCAAATTGCCGAAAGAGGCAATTTACTTCAATGAGCAATGAGCTTCTTACGAGCAATGGGCAATGAGCTTCTTACGCGCATAACGCCACACGGCTAAAGTATTAAATTTCGTCCTTTTCCCCAGATATTTGACTATCCGCTGTTAGTCCAATTTTACTAAGGCCTGTTCAGAGGCTAAATTTTCTTAACGCACTTCATCCTGGATCTTGCTACTTCATACATTCTTAACAATCATTTATAGATATAAATTTGCTATATTATTGTACGCATTCCCTTTTCTTTGCAGAGTGGTACTGGAAACTGTGGATTCAACCAAATCTCTACAAGCTATTAGCAGTAGTCCTCTTCCTGTTTACATTGATTTTAGTTTGGTCTGAAATGACATTCTTCAGCACAAAGCCGAAGCTTTCAATCTTTGCATTACTTATCGTTGTTGCGAAGAAACAGTATATGTACTTCAATATTGAGGTTTGTTTCACTCTTTTCTTGGGCTGTTTCTTTTCGAATAGTTCACTTATCCGGGTTCCTCTTGTGGAACTCCATTCAAGGAGCTACCAACAGTTACAAGATTTAAAAGAAGCACCAGACCCTGGATGTGGGGAAATGTAATAGTAAACTTTGTAAGAAGACTGTTCATAGAGTCATGTGGCTTGAAATAGTATTGTTTATATCGTTGTAAATTATATTGTAAAGGCTCTTATTTAATGTCTCTCAGAAAATTATCAAATCAACTTTGAATTATGATTATGATTTGATTTGATTTGTTCCAAGATCATGCATTGGCTTTTTCTGAACTCTACTGGCATGCATTGTTGATATTAATAAATGAATTATTGTTCCTCATAATTGTTTTCTTTATTCCTTAGGCATAGTGTCCTTATACCAGAGGCCCCGGCCACTTTTTAAAATCCCACACAAAGAGTTTTTAGAATTTTACCCCAAAATAATGGTTTGTTAACTCTCAATAGCTAAAGCAAATTGTTATATTTTGCTTGCTGATTTTGTTTTTTGTAACTTGGCTGTGGAGCTGTAAATCAGCAAGTATAGGATTTGCTCTCAGGTGAAAACCAGAGCCTGTAATATTGAGAAAATAGCATGCCAGAGTCGGCAAATGATCCCTCCTTCTGGTTGACATTGTAAAGTTATCCATCTTCCCTTTCATTCTGCAGGTTATCTGCTTCTTTACCGTATCCTACATGTGCGCATGCACATACTATACTGTATTCAAGATGAGGATATTCAACTATTATTATTTTGCACCAAAACATCAAACAGATGCAAACAGCTTGCTCTTCAGTGGATTGTAAGTATTTTCAATATTTGAAAATAGTTTGAAGATTCGGAACCATGTCTTTCTATACAGTACATTAAATTAGTATACTAAAGCTTTTCATTTGACACGCATTAAAGTATGAAACGTCATATAATAGCAACACTATTATACGTTATTTTATAACTACAATGCCTGCCAAAAGTCTTAGAACACCTTCGCTATTTTTGCCTTTTTTTGCGATTTCCCCCTCTCCCCTTCAGAGCAATGTTGTTTTGTCATGATAAAATGAGGGTGGCAGGACGATTCGTGACACTGATGGAATGCTAGGACAATAACCTTGCAAATCAACATTGTTTCGGGGGTGAGGGGGTGTTGTAACCTGAGCGCTATGGTTAGAACTGCGTATTGTCAAGAAATGGCCTAAGTGTTCCAAATACTTTTGACAGGCATTGTAGCTGTGTTTGACCAAACAGGATTGGTTCAAAGAAATTTCAGATTTTTTAATTCTGATTTCAATTCACTGGTAAGAGACACAGTGCTTAGAATTATCTCGCAAAGCAAGTATTTTCTCGTAAACAGTCGGTGTCTTCAAAAGTCTTCAGTCTGCTTTTCAAGGAATGTCTCTGTTATATCGTAGACTGCTGTGCAGATTGACGTATGCTTTGTCTTTAAACTTTCTGGCTATGATTCATTTGGATGGTCATGTGACTAATATTAATACAGTAGAACAAACGTCTTTTACTGTCGTAAGTATTTTCTTGTCTTTTTAGAAAATTATCTGTTGAAGCTTACACAGAATTTTGACAGATTGCTTTGAATGTAGGCTTGTTAGTGGGAGGTCAAAGATGCAATGTGACGGTGTTGATTCTTGTAAAAATAAATTATCTCAGTACAGTAAAAATATAACTCTCTTATTAAGTATGGATGGACTTGAAAATCGCTTTTAAACTATCCTTAGAATACTTCTTTACAGTAATTTTGTACGAGGTTTTGCTCGTTNGTTGCAAGATTTAAAAGAAGCACCAGACCCTGGATGTGGGGAAATGTAATAGTAAACTTTGTAAGAAGACTGTTCATAAAGTCATGTGGCTTGAAATAGTATTGTTTATATCGTTGTAAATTATATTGTAAAGGCTCTTATTTAATGTCTCTCCGAAAATTATCAAACCAGCTTTGAATTATGATTATGATTTGATTTGATTTGTTCCAAGATCATGTATTGGCTTTTTCTGAACTCTACTGTCTTGCATTGTTGATATTAATAAATGAATTATTGTTCCTCATAATTGTTTTCTTTATTCCTTAAGAATAGTGTCCTTATACCAGAGGACCCGGGCAACTTTTTAAAATCCCTGTTTTAGAAGTTTTTAGAATTTTACCCCAAAATAATGTTTTGTTAACTCTCAATAGCTAAAGCAAATTGTTATATTTTGCTTGCTGATTTTGTTTTTTGTAACTTGGCTGTGGAGCTGTAAATCAGCAAGTATAGGATTTGCTCTTAGGTGAAAACCAGAGCCTGTAATATTGAGGAAATAGCATGCCAGAGTCGGCAAATGATCCCTCCTTCTGGTTGACATTGTAAAGTTATCCATCTTCCCTTTCATTCTGCAGGTTATCTGCTTCTTTACCGTATCCTACATGTGCGCATGCACATACTATACTGTATTCAAGATGAGGATATTCAACTATTATTATTTTGCACCAAAACATCAAACAGATGCAAACAGCTTGCTCTTCAGTGGATTGTAAGTATTTTCAATATTTGAAAATAGTTTGAAGATTCGGAACCATGTCTTTCTATACAGTACATTAAATTAGTATACTAAAGCTTTTCATTTGACACGCATTAAAGTATGAAACGTCATATAATAGCAACACTATTATACGTTATTTTATAACTACAATGCCTGCCAAAAGTCTTAGCACACCTTTGCTATTTTTGCCTTTTTTTGCGATTTCCCCCTTTCCCCTTCAGAACAATGTTGTTTGTGATGATAGAATGAGGGTGGCAGGACGATTCGTGACACTGATGGAATGCTAGGACAATAACCTTGCAAATCAACATTGTTTCGGGGGTGAGGGGGTGTTGTAACCTGAGCGCTATGGTTAGAACTGCGTATTGTCAAGAAATGGCCTAAGTGTTCCAAATACTTTTGACAGGCATTGTAGCTGTGTTTGACCAAACAGGATTGGTTCAAAGAAATTTCAGATTTTTTTAATCCTGATTTCAATTCACTGGTAAGAGACACAGTGCTTAGAATTATCTCGCAAAGCAAGTATTTTCTCGTAAACAGTCGGTGTCTTCAAAAGTCTTCAGTCTGCTTTTCAAGGAATGTCTCTGTTATATCGTAGACTACTGTGCAGATTGACGTATGCTTTGTCTTTAAACTTTCTGGCTATGATTCATTTGGATGGTCATGTGACTAATATTAATACTGTAGAACAAACGTCTTTTACTGTCGTAAGTATTTTCTTGTCTTTTTAGAAAATTATCTGTTGAAGCTTACACAGAATTTTGACAGATTGCTTTGAATGTAGGCTTGTTAGTGGGAGGTCAAAGATGCAATGTGACGGTGTTGATTCTTGTAAAAATAAATTATCTCAGTACAGTAAAAATATAACTCTCTTATTAAGTATGGATGGACTTGAAAATCGCTTTTAAACTATCCTTAGAATACTTCTTTACAGTAATTTTGTACGAGGTTTTGCTCGTTAGATGTTTTGTACTTTAATTTTTTAACTTAGTTTGTAATTCACGTTAATAAATTTGACAGATGTATTCATAGATGCTTTATCTAGAATTTCCCAGACGATAAACGAGAACGCTTGTCGTCGCTGTGTGCATACATTTGACGACGATTTGCTTCCATTTGACGCCCATTTTTTCGGTGCGACTTTTCAAGAAAAACACCCTTAATTTTGCAAAATTTTTGTTGAGTCCTAATTGGTTAGATGAATGCCTTTTCACGTTCAAGCAAATGAAAAGGGAATATGTTTCATAATCATCCTTTTTTAGCGCACTATCAGTGCACCATTAGCCCATGCTTTTTCATTCCGCGGATCAACAGTTTGGAATAAATTAGAAACTGAGGTCAAGCTAGCCCCCTCTCAGTCTACTTTTAAATGTAGATTGCGCTGCAAATAGCTTTTAATTTTTTAATTTATTCTAATTTAATATTGAAATATTTCTTTTTTATTTATTATAACACTATAATTTGGTTTTTACCATGGCCCCCTGAAAAGCAGCCGTCTTGGCTGATGGGGCCACCGTGCATAAAGAATGTAGAATTGAATGAAAAATTAAATGCTTCTTTAACTGAGCAAAAGAAAATGGCAGTTATAACTGCTTCATAGTTGGGAAAACTTTATTGGCAATTTTTTTATGTCACTCAAATTTAAAAGACGAAAAACAAAACTCAAATTTAATTAGTATTGAGGTGGAGGCAAAAAACATAACGTTATTGAATTGCCTCCACACCCACATCACAAATATACTATTACTTTACTTGGAAGTAAATCTTACACTGCGAAAAAAAGACTGAAGCTGAATTTGCACTTGAGGCGATAATCTTTCAATGTGGCAATTGGTAATTTCGAATGAACAGGGCATTTAGAAAGGTAGTAGCAAACTGGCTTTTTCACTGTTTTAAGACAANAATTGCCTCCACACCCACATCACAAATATACTATTACTTTACTTGGAAGTAAATCTTACACTGCGAAAAAAAGACTGAAGCTGAATTTGCACTTGAGGCGATAATCTTTCAATGTGGCAATTGGTAATTTCGAATGAACAGGGCATTTAGAAAGGTAGTAGCAAACTGGCTTTTTCACTGTTTTAAGACAAAATGGGGGAAACGACAATAAAGACGGTTCAAATGTGACTTCACCTTTGCAGCTACGGAATGAGGCAATTTCAAATCAAATTCTTTTCTTTTTATTGTAGTTTATGGGTCACATGGATTTGGTTTCCTTCATTTCGAAAGGCGTAAACATCTACTATCCGATGACAATTCTCTTAGTTTGTTTCTGTACATATTTTAATATTGGGAGCCGAATATTGCATTGTTTTGGAGTGCAGCAATTCTTAGTTGACGAAGACTTGTCAACTGAATATGTCAATGAAGGGAAAGACATCGTTCGAAGAGGTACGTATAGACTTTTCACCTGATTGTTGTTTTATCTCAAAATGTTAAATTCGATTAATTTTATCCTTAACAACAACTCATGACCTCGCTGTTCAAAAAAAGACGGCCCAAACTTTTTTGGGACGGTGATATTCTTCAGTGAAATGTTTGAATCCCAGGGGATACCCTTGTATATTTATCCAATGGGGATGTGCCGTTTTTCAGGGTATCGTTTTCACCTCTTTTTTCCAGCGCCGGGTACCAAAAGAAAGCATTTTTTTTCTAGAGCCGGTTGTCAAAATGTGTCAAAGGGGATATTTGTTAGATCGGTTAGTTGCTCAGTCCAGTTTCGGTGTTTTAGAGTACACTTTTCACTGATTTTTTCCAGAGTCGGTCATAATTTGAAGGGAAAATTTTGTATTCTGATATTGTTTTAAGTGGGCATCCCCGATGCTTGAATTAAACGCTAGAAACGAGCGTGAGGTAATTCTCCAATTCTTTGCAAAATAGGCTCAGGGCAAAAAAGGAAAGATATTTTGATTTCATGTACAGTTTTACTTCTGTATACTAACAAAGTGGAGAAAAGGGTTGTTGCTATTAATGATAAGTCTGAGTCAACGTTTAAACATTCTTGGAAAGTTGTTTCGTCTCAAGATCAGAAGATAGCAATGCCTTTACCAAGATACAAAGTTGACTTTCCTGGGTTTGAAGATTTTGTTCATGAATCTCTTTTCAATGATGAGGAGTTGCTGAAGGAAAGGGGTTTTGTTGTAAGCAGTTGTAAGAAAATAAGATGTTTTCTGGTGTGCTGACAAATTTATTGTGATTGTTTATTGCTACGTAGGAATCACCCTTTGGAACAGCCTGTATAAAGCTAGTAAATTAGCTCCCTCTCAGGTGCATTCAAAAATCTGCTGTAAAGAGTTGGATTACATAGCTGTCATTTGTGTCTTACTTTATTTCACTTTATTTTATAAAAATTATTGGCTTTTGTAAATAAATAATTTTTGTAACTAATTATCATTTTGTAGCTTTGATTTTTTACAGATCAGTTTGAAAACCAAATATAATTCTCAAATTTATTCAGCCTGTATAAATATTTCAAATTTTAGATCAAATAGATCAAAAATCTGTAGGACGGAAAGGCTTTTGGTCAACGTTCTTTTTCCCATCTTTAGCGTAAGGGTATGTTTTGGTTGCATATACTTCTTTCATTTCATTCAATCTCGAATGAACATAATCCAGTACGAACGCNAAAATCTGCTCTAAAGAGTTAGATTACATAGCTGTCCTTTGTCTTACTTTATTTCACTTTATTTTATGAAAATTATTGGCTTTTTTAAATAAATAATTTTTGTAACTAATTATCATTTTGTAGCTTTGATTTTGTACTAGTCAGTTTGAAAACTAGATATATTTCTCAAATTTATTCAGCCTGTATAAATATTGTCAATTTTAAATCAAATAGATCAAAAATCTGTAGGAGGGAAAGGATTGTTGACTCTGTCAAATACCTAGGCATTACAATTGATAATAAATTAACTTGAGTCAAGCACATAAGTGCAACTTGCAAAAAGTTTTCATCAAAGCTAGGAGCATCAAAGGGGATGAAATTCTTACCAACAAGCATCCTTGAAGAAATTTATTATGAAACAATCATTTCAGGGATCACATATTGTATTTCAGTCTGGGGAAACTGCTCAGAAGCACTGTTCCAGAAACTAGAGACAGTGCATTCAAGAGCTGCCAGACAGATCTTTAACTTACCAAGAGGCTATCCTGATGACGTCAGTCTGACTCATGCAGTGGCAACCTCTCTCTTGCATTTACAAGCGCAGCATTATCAAATGGATGCATAAGATCTACTTCAACAAAGCAGACCAATCACTGCGAGATCTATTTGAGAAAAATCTACAACAAAACTATGCAGTACGGGACTCTTCCAAATTCAAAGTACGGAATAGGGAGGAACAGTCTTCAGTACTGGGGCCCATTTATTTGGAACATGTTACCATCAAACATCAAGTCAATCATGAACAAAGACATATTCAAGGAAAAACTCAAAACCCAGAATGACTTCATAACAAACTTCTCCTTCAGAAAAGAGGCAATATTGATATCCAATAAGGACTCTGACTTTTACTATTAAGACAAAAACAAAAACAAATATAAATTAAGATTGATCTGTAACTTGTAAATATATAGATTTCAACTTATCATTTTGCATTGTATAAGGTTTTACTTTAATTGAAATTGTGAGTTATTTTAATTTGCAGGTCCACATCAGCCTTAGGCTGCCTGACATTTAACCTGCAGTAACAAATAATATATTTGATATGATATGATATATATGATATGATCTTGGTCAACGTTCTTCTTCCCACCTTTAGCGTAAGGGTATGTTTTGATTGCATTTTCTTCTTGCATATCATTCAATCTCGAATGAACATAATCCAGTACAAACGCTTTTTGATACAATTCTTTTTTCTGCTTTTTCTGCTTTTTTCTGCTGTTTCTGAAACAATATCTCTCATGACTGTTTCATTTTTTCCTTCACAGAGAAAAGAAGAATCCAAAAGCTGATTGGAGGTGGAAGGGTAAGTTCAAATTCAATATGATATTGGCTGACGCAAAGTAGCTTTCAGGAAAACTGGGGTACTGTAAAAGTAGGTTACTGTCAATGAGTTTAAGAAAACAATTAAAAGTTGGAATGGCGCTGAGTGCTCATGCAGATTGTGTAGGACGTTCATCCCACAACTTGGATTTTGGTGATACCATGATTTGATACAGCTTCCATTTCATATTTCGGACATTCGGATTTTTAACAGCTCGGATTTGTATACTACTNCATGACTGTTTCATTTTTTCCTTCACAGAGAAAAGAAGAATCCAAAAGCTGATTGGAGGTGGAAGGGTAAGTTCAAATTCAATATGATATTGGCTGACGCAAAGTAGCTTTCAGGAAAACTGGGGTACTGTAAAAGTAGGTTACTGTCAATGAGTTTAAGAAAACAATTAAAAGTTGGAATGGCGCTGAGTGCTCATGCAGATTGTGTAGGACGTTCATCCCACAACTTGGATTTTGGTGATACCATGATTTGATACAGCTTCCATTTCATATTTCGGACATTCGGATTTTTAACAGCTCGGATTTGTATACTACTACGTTTTCAATTCTGTTTCGACATTTTATACCTTGTATTTGAAATCTTATTTATTTAATCATGTATGTATATTTATTGGATTTGTATTAGTTTTTAGCAGTTATAGCTTGGATTAGCTAGTGTAGTAATTATTTTTACTTTTTACTGTACATAGCTATGTAGCGCCAACTTTAAATGAATCGATTATTATTATTATTGTTATTTTTGGATCACCATTTGCAACCATTAGTTAAAATGGTTCGGTCTTATATAAAAGACACAAATCATTTTCTTAAGAAAATCATGGATCTCGATGGCCTCCTTGAGGGCGCTATTTTATGCACCGTGGATGTGGTGGGGCTTTATCCAAGTATTCCTCACGAGGAGGGATTGGAGGCTTTACGAAAAGCACTTGAACATCGGGAAAATAACACTATTTCCACGGATACCCTTCCTGAGTTAGCTCGAGTTGTTCTTAAGAACAATTTTTTCGAATTTAATGGCAATTTCTATCAGCAGCTTAGGGGTACAGCAATAGGTACCAAATGCGCGCCTTCATATGCGATTCTTTTTTTGGCAGCGCTAGCAGAAAAGCTACTTGCTGAGGCTCAAGATAAACCGTGGGTATGGTGGAGATACATAGATGAGGTTTTTTTAATTTGGCAACATGGGGAGGAGAAACTTAGGGATTTTGTAACTTTCTTAAATGGGGCTCATGACTCGATTAAGTTCACTGCAGATTGGTCCACAGAGAAGGTTAATTTTCTCGATGTTCAAGTCATCAAACAAGGCAACAGACTTATAACGGATTTGTTTACAAAACCTACTGATACTCATGAACTCTTGCATCGAGCTTCCTGTCATCCGAACCGCACCAAAAAGGGAATTCCATATAGTCAGGCCCTTAGAATTGTCGTATTTGCTCAGAGGAACAGTTTTTCATAAATAGGGTAGGAGATTTAAAAACTTGGCTTTTAGCAAGAGGTTATAGTGGAAACGAGGTTGATAGTCAAATTGACAGGGTGCGGGACAAAAATCGGGCTTCTTTATTAGATACCAGACCTAAGGAAAAGGATGATACAAAAATACCCTTAGTGCTAACATATCACCCAGCCATGCACAAAGTATATGACATCCTTCGCAAAAACCAGAACTTATTGCTGGTAGACAGGGAGCACGAGGCAGCTTTTAAAGACAAAATATTCGTAACGTTTAGAAGGGCAAAAAGTTTGAAAGATAAACTTGTTAGGGCTAAGCTGCCAAGTGTCGATGAAGAGTTGATGGAAAAGGGTACTTTCAGATGCAATGGCAGAAGGAGTTGCAAGATTTGCCCTTTTATGAGGGAGGGGGGTACTTTCCATAATTTTAATTCAACAAGGTCTTTCAAAAATTTCTCGGGGCGATACGATTGCAGCTCTGATCATGTTGTTTATTTGTTGCAGTGTGAAGCATGCCACAAGAAATACGTGGGTAGTAGTACTAAGACGAAATTTCGGCAAAGGTTTAATGTTTACAAATCCTGTTTCAGAACATATGCACGCAAACACGACGAAAACTCTCTCGATAAAGGGAAACCTGTTCCACAAGCAAGTTTTTTCGGTCATTTTTTTGAAAACGGACATAATAGGAGCTTTCGGGTTGGTATTAAAATCATAGATGGGGCGGATGATGTTTTTTCACTTCGTAGGAAGGAGTTGTTTTGGCAATATCGACTTCAAACCTTTTCACCCAAGGGTCACAATGAAAGAGCTGCAGACGTGGAATTAGACGTATTTGCGTGCGGGGGAACGGCTTAGATTCTGCCATTGCATCTGACGGTCCCAGAGGTCGCGTTGGCGTCCGCTTTGTAGTTACCCTTTGTTACTTCGCGCTTTTATGCGTGTGGCGGTAGGGTGGAATTCCCTATCAGGCCATNAGGTTACAGTGGAAACGAGGTTGATAATCAAATTGACAAGGTGCGGGACAAAGATCGGGCTACTTTATTAGATACCAGACCTAAGGAAAAGGATGATATAAAAATTCCCTTAGTGTTAACATATCACCCAGCCATGCACAAAGTTTATGACATTCTTCGCAAAAACCAGAACTTACTGCTGGTAGACAGGGAGCACGAGGCAGCTTTTAAAGACAAAATATTTGTAACGTTTAGAAGGGCAAAAAGTTTGAAAGATAAACTTGTTAGGGCTAAGCTGCCAAGTATCGATGAAGAGTTGATGGAAAAGGGTACTTTCAGATGCAATGGCAGAAGGAGTTGCAAGATTTGCCCTTTGATGAGGGAGGGGGGTACTTTCCATAATTTTAATTCAACAAGGTCTTTCAAAAATTTCTCGGGGCGATACGATTGCAGCTCTGATCATGTTGTTTATTTGTTGCAGTGTGAAGCATGCCACAAGAAATACGTGGGTAGTACTAAGACGAAATTTCGGCAAAGGTTTAATGTTTACAAATCCTGTTTCAGAACATATGCACGCAAACACGACGAAAACTCTCTCGATAAAGGGAAACCTGTTCCACAAGCAAGTTTTTTCGGTCATTTTTTTGAAAACGGACATAATGGGAGCTTTCGGGTTGGTATTAAAATCATAGATGGGGCGGATGATGTTTTTTCACTTCGTAGGAAGGAGTTGTTTTGGCAATATCGACTTCAAACCTTTTCACCCAAGGGTCACAATGAAAGAGCTGCAGACGTGGAATTAGACGTATTTGCGTGCGGGGGAACGGCTTAGATTCTGCCATTGCATCTGACGGTCCCAGAGGTTGCGTTGGCGTCCGCTTTGTAGTTACCCTTTGTTACTTCGCGCTTTTATGCGTGTGGCGGTAGGGTGGAATTCCCTATCAGGCCATCCGGGATTCAGCAATTGCTAACGCCTCCAATCCCTTCTCGAATTTATAAAGGACAAAAAGATTATGTAGAGTGGCATAGGATTTTATTGTTTTTAATTGTAAATATAACATTTTTATGTACATTTTTATTTGTAAACAACTTCTTTTGTATAAATTCTCGGCTGCCTAGTAAAGTTGTAGACTGATGAAGATTTTTAATCGAAACGTATTTACGAAAACAGTTTAATTTCTTTTATTTCATGTTCTGTATTTTTTTTAATGGTGGTTTAGTTTTTATTATTGTTATTATTATTATTGTTATTATTATTATTATTATTATTATTATTATTATTATTATTATTATTATTATTATTATTATTATACTGTGTTGTCATTTTTATCTTCTTCAACATATCCATCATTTCTGCAGAGCAGCTAGATCAGTTTTCTATGTCTTTGCACTTCATGACAAAATGAAATTGAATTACCTAATTTTCACCTAGAAATTTATTGTTGTAGTTACCTCTCTCTACTCTATAGCTTCCTAATCTTTTATCTCTTAAGGACTGGAGCCAAAGAGGTAGCTACATCCGCCAGAAGATTTCACAGAGAGAAGCAGAGCGGCGGATAGATGACGAAGACAGTGTAGCAGGTGGCGCTAATTCAAGAACAAGGCTAAATGAGCCTCGTCATGCCCAGTATTCCAAAAGAGATGACGATGACCGTGTTAAACTATTGGATTCTATTGAGTATGAAACGTCTTCCCAGCCTGCGCCAAGAAGCTCTGGGTACACCAAATTTGGATCTTCATCTCGTGCGACGGGACCTCCACGTAATTTATTCGACGATATATAATAACGTATGCGTATGTTGATTAAAGAAAGTTGCAAATAATTTAAATTTAATGTCTGGCCTAAGTTAGATGTCAGGTGAGATTTGCGATTAAGCAAAATTTCTTACACAAAACACTTTGATTGTTGTTATTCGCGGGCATTTTCACCAGACATCTAATCACAGGGAAACCAGGATTGATTGGTAATGAATAAAAAGAATAATAAATAATACCTCCATGTGTATCCTCTGCGAGGGACTATCGGCTGAGTAACGCTGCGGTACTCAGCCGATAATCCCTCGCAGAGGATACACACGGAGGTATTATTCTATTAGTTATTTATTCTTTTTGTTCATTACCAATCAATCCTGGTTTCCCTGTGATCTAATTTAAGACCGACAATAGGTATGTTACTGGATGGGACTAACTTAAATCTGTTATGTTGTTGGCTCAGTTAGCATTTTAGGTATGAGGGTGTTGTTCAACTTCTGGTGTATTTTAATATTTGTTGCCGTCATAATGTGCTTGATACATGGGAAGCAGCACACAGTCGTCCAACCTTAAAAGATCTGAATGCAAGTAGTTGCTGCATTTTTATTTGGATTTTTTTTGACAGCAACTTACCTTGGGCTCCAGAGCCAGTAAAAATGAAAACAGATAAAAAGAAAAGAGGCTGTGGTACCCAGGGTAACAGAAAGTTAGAATACTATGCTTATCTTTACAGTGAGAAATTATTTATGATTATGTATGATAATACAGCATTTTTCTTGAATTTATGTAATTGTTAGCTCGAAGACAAATTATTCAAAATTAACGGAGTTATGGTCGTAGAAGTTTTGCAGGTAGAAAACGTAATGCACGAAGCTCTACAGTAAAATGGCTGCTTTTCTGGGCGATGAATTAGAAATTTGATGGCAGCAAGAGCGTAAAATCAGCTGAAATATACCGTAGAAGTACTGCAAGTTTTAAAATATAGAAAGTCTTGAAATATAGAGGTTCATTTGATAAACATAATATCAACTATGTTTTGGGCAGGATGACAGGAAAGTAGGCAACTTCCAAGTAATTCATCGAAATACGCAGCAAGGCTGAAAGCTTTGACGCCTTCGCTGAGAAGTTGTTCAGCTGGTCAGTTGCCCAGACTAAATTATCTTGCTTTCTTAATTACTTTCTTGTCGTTAGTGATACATTTTGAAGCTGTAATTACAGAGGCAATGCAACTCTTTCTCATCTATTAAGAAATCTGTCGAACTTCCAACTGAGAAGCATCATTTCCCGCTATTGATTTTAGACTTATATAGTCGCTAAGATCGCTACAGATATCTTTCTTGACATTACATGAACATTTCTTGGGAAAAGACCTCTATGCGTTGGTTATTATTTCGGAAGGATGTCGCTTATAAGAAAGTTGTTCTTCGATGCCAAAGAAGTTTAAAAACTCTTTATTCCTGCGTTGAAGCAGCACAAACAACTTTTTAATCCTAGATTCACAGCTTTTATGGTTTGTCATAGGTCGGGAGACGTAGCTGAAGTACCGGGTGAGTAAAAAAAAAGTTAGCACCTCTGGTAGGCCGTGGAATAAAAACGTATGTGGCCGATATTCAATACTAAAATGCTAAAAGGCTAACTTGGATCTCAAGATTTTGTTTCACAAACAAAAAGAAGGAGAATGCTGTTAAGGTCTTTGTATGGGAACGAGAATTCCACGTTCGATTTTGGTCCATCATTTATCTGCCATTGAAATATGGAATTCAATACCATTGTCAATGTATTTTCAATGTATTTATCACCAGATAAACCCAGTGTATCTGAAAAAGTCACTATTTATGCAGATAATCCCAGTTTATCACAGATAAACCTAGTTTATCTCATGATAAGCCCAGTTTATCTGCTGATAAACCCGGTTTATCTGTTGATAAACCCAGTTTATCTCAGATAAACCCACTCTATCACCAGATATGTCACCACAACTAGATCAACCCAGTTTATCAGCACATAATCCCAGTTTATCTCAGACAAGCCCAAATGATCTGAGAACGTCGTCAAACATGCTGCCAAAATGGCGCAATCAGACTTGTAGCCCAATGATTTTGATAATCTTTTGGCAAATGCCATATCAAGCGTTGATACTTTAGCATTTTGCATTTTAAAAAAAGAACTGCCTTTCGACTATTGACTGCAC
>REGL01001430.1:31099-46099 GCA_004194395.1 Aurelia aurita complex sp. Pacific
TGCAACTCTTTCTCATCTATTAAGAAATCTGTCGAACTTCCAACTGAGAAGCATCATTTCCCGCTATTGATTTTAGACTTATATAGTCGCTAAGATCGCTACAGATATCTTTCTTGACATTACATGAACATTTCTTGGGAAAAGACCTCTATGCGTTGGTTATTATTTCGGAAGGATGTCGCTTATAAGAAAGTTGTTCTTCGATGCCAAAGAAGTTTAAAAACTCTTTATTCCTGCGTTGAAGCAGCACAAACAACTTTTTAATCCTAGATTCACAGCTTTTATGGTTTGTCATAGGTCGGGAGACGTAGCTGAAGTACCGGGTGAGTAAAAAAAAAGTTAGCACCTCTGGTAGGCCGTGGAATAAAAACGTATGTGGCCGATATTCAATACTAAAATGCTAAAAGGCTAACTTGGATCTCAAGATTTTGTTTCACAAACAAAAAGAAGGAGAATGCTGTTAAGGTCTTTGTATGGGAACGAGAATTCCACGTTCGATTTTGGTCCATCATTTATCTGCCATTGAAATATGGAATTCAATACCATTGTCAATGTATTTTCAATGTATTTATCACCAGATAAACCCATGGTATCTGAAAAAGTCACTATTTATGCAGATAATCCCAGTTTATCACAGATAAACCTAGTTTATCTCATGATAAGCCCAGTTTATCTGCTGATAAACCCGGTTTATCTGTTGATAAACCCAGTTTATCTCAGATAAACCCACTCTATCACCAGATATGTCACCACAACTAGATCAACCCAGTTTATCAGCACATAATCCCAGTTTATCTCAGACAAGCCCAAATGATCTGAGAACGTCGTCAAACATGCTGCCAAAATGGCGCAATCAGACTTGTAGCCCAATGATTTTGATAATCTTTTGGCAAATGCCATATCAAGCGTTGATACTTTAGCATTTTGCATTTTAAAAAAAGAACTGCCTTTCGACTATTGACTGCACCCTGTAAGGATTTCTCTGTAGTTCTCCGAGACATCTCCTGGCAGTTGTGAAACTTATTAATATAGCAGTGAATAATATCATTTGCACACCTCTCAACTCAAACCATTGACTCCACATTGCAGTATACTACACCCTCCAGTAATATACCCGCTGAAACGATGCCCTACCAAGGTAAAAAGATGACACTCCAAGAAAATTTGTTTCCTCGCCTTATTTGAGTTTAAACATTTCCCTGCCTTGTTTCTGTTATTTCCCTGTTGAAATTCTCATTTCCCGGTCGAAAATTATGCAAGTTCCATAGATGATTGCCAAAATTTTTCCTTTCCCCGTCATAATAGTTGTAATCCCAGCGAAAATGTATGATTTCAAAATTTTCCCTGCTGCATTTTTAATGTCCGACGGATTTCTTTTGGATACTGTTGCCACTGATGCCCTCTCAACTCGATTTGGATGGGGAGAAACAACAATTTCAATGGATACAAACAGCAGCAAGAGCAAAACAATAGAAATATACGTCATTTTGAAAATGATATGTCATGCCTGCCTTTCAGATAAACTGGGATTATCTGCTCTGATAAACTGGGTTTATCTGCTTATGTTTAATTGTGGTGACTTTCGCGTGCCATATCTTCAGATAAACTAGGTTTATCTGGTGATAAATTGGGTTTATCTTTTTCTCTTTGATAAACTGGGTTTATCAGCAGATAAAGTGGGTTTTCGTGATAAAGTGGGTTTATCTGAGATAAAGTGGATTTATCTGAGAAAAAGTGGGTTTATCTGAGATAAACTGGGTTTATCTGAGATAAACTGGGTTTATCTAATTGTGGTGACTTTCGCGTGCCATAAACTCCATGCTGATTCAGAGATAAACGAAGTTTACTAGAAATTCGAGAAAGAATATTTGCTAAAGGAAATTTAATGCAGATTAAAATGGCATTCTAATCGGAGTTAAAGCAACGAACATGCAGTTTATTGTTTATTGCTGATTTACGCCTCTGACGATTTGCAGCACCATACGTTTTGACTCTCTAGAGATGTCATGTGTTTTATTATCTACGTGCTCATTGATAGTTGTAAATGCGGCATGGTTTCTTCTATGCAGTATAAAACAGAGTTTGATTAGAGAATTTAGTAAATTTTGCACACTCATGCGGAGTGGTTGCAAATTAGATCTCCCACCCACCCGCCTCTTTCACATTTTTCACGTTGGATCTTCTTTCTTTTGCAGATGCATCTGGACATTTTTTCCAACATGGACGAGGGGACTAGTTTTGCTGGAAAAATGCAGGTTTTCCACCCAACCCCAGCTTCGGGAGGGTGATTTGCTCTTCAGGAGATGGGCTAGTTCCCTCAAAGCCCAACTTGCCCTAATGATGAGAAAATGCAACCTTGTGTTTGTCCGATGCTTATGAGGAAAGATTCACAAAAAGGTTGAAATATATCTGAAGGGCAGCCAAGCCCCAGCAGCCTTGGGCCTATTCAGGGGCGCACATTCCGAAATTCATTGGGGGGTTGTAAATGCATTTGGGACCGAGTTTTTAACAGCTGGACTGGGGCCCAAGTTACTATATGTTGGATTGCCATCGAAGCTTCCCATGAGCGGATCCAGCCCGAACTTGAAAAGGGGGCAACTTGCAAAGAGGGCGCCAAAAATATAATGGACAATGAGCGCACTGAAGACGTGCGAACATTTTCTGATTTATTACTAAATAAAGCCTTGATATATATGTTCTCCTATACTTAGATCGAAAAAATTAAAAAATTGTGCGTTAGAGTCAGAATGAGGGGGCACTTTTCTCGCCCTTTTCTCGCCAAAAAGGGGCACCAAGCTGAGTTTTCATCATGAAGGGGGGATTGCNGTGAATGTTGAAGAAAATTATGTTTGGACGATTGATAGAAGGAGAATGCCGTCCGAAAGATAGACATCTGGCAAGTTGGTTTCCTTTAATTGATAATGGCTTTCAGTCTTTACTTCACTTTTACAACAGTAAAATTCAATTGTGTTAGGATTTCTGCGTTTTAGTCGCTGGACTTCCCCCCTAAAAGCTTTTAATCCCAATCACGGAGAAAGCCTTAGTCAAAAACATCAGCATAGTTGCCTGCCTGACCTGCCAGAAAAAACCCCCTTCGATTCCCTCAAAACTCAAACTGCTCTCAATTTGCAAACTCCGCTCTTTAGGATCCTCGATTGATACCCATACCTATTATTGAGAATTCTTTGATGAGAAGACTATGATGAGAAATACAAACTTTGCAGCTACAAATAGCTTTTGTTCGTCCATTTTTTTGGAATTACTAATTTGGGAATCTTTTGAGAAAGACTGCGCTAACTATCAGCCCCTGCACAGTAGAGCTATACCACAATGCAGTTTATTGAATCCCATCTTGCAACTCTAGAAGTTCCAATTGTTTTGTTTGCAAAAATATTGTTAGTTTTACAAACTCCACACCTTGTGAACTAATTTTAGAATCCCAATACCTCCCATTTTCAAACGAGCACTTCAACTTTAGTCAGAAAAAAGAATGCTTTTTAATTTTGTTTTGCAAAGAATGCGTGCAAAGGGTGCTGGTTCCCATTTTAACAAACAAAACAAACAGCAGCAACACTTAAAATCATTCCAAAAGTCTCTTGTTTCGCTCCTCAAACTGACATGTCGCTTATGCTTTACAGAAGCAAGAACAACGACAACAACAAGAGAAAGTTAGAGGGACTTATGTAATGAATCTAAGCAACGCCTTGATTCATTACATAAGTCCCTCTAACTTTCGCTGTTGTTTTGGCTCCTACTAAAACACAGAACGCGAAACGAAACAGAACGACGGAACGTAACAGCGGAATACTAAAATGCATAGCGGAATTACTAAAATGCGGAACGATTACTAAAAGGCGAAACGGCAGTGAATAAAAGTGAATAAATACTGATAAAAATGCTAATAGTTGAAATGAATTATGTTCTCATTTTTATAAGAAACTCGGGTCTACGTTGATAAGTTTCGTGGGTTTTTGCAATCCTTGCGAGTTTCTAATATTTTCAATGCCTCAAGGTCTAAATCTATTCTTTTTCGTTCAGTATTCTATCCGGCAACTACAGTATAAACGAAGGTATTGTGAAATTTTTGCCCAGGCCTGCCAAAACTTTTCTTCTTCCTTATTCTTCTCCCTTTGCAAAAAGACTTTGGAAAGCTTTATGTGCAGGGAGGGTTTCCTGCATTCTTCTAGCGTTAACAACAGATTTTCCTTTGGCACAACTCTAACTCAGATCCTGAGACGGGGAGTTGAGGAATATGGAGGAATATGGAGAACCAGAACTCCTGGTTCTTCATCATTTTATCATTTTAGTTCTAATAGCTTTCCATGATTTTGATATTGAAGTTGTGGCTGTGGCAATTATGGTAAATTAAAAGTTCTCCATACCCCCCATCATAAATACATCACGGCTCACGGAGACCCAGAAATAACATTGTTGCCAGAAAGCAAAGTCCAAAGAGCTAGAACAGTTACAGTTCTCTTCTCTTGCTCCATTTCTTTTTCCGTTTTATGAGAGCAGCAACCGAAAAGGAGGCTTGATAAATGATATGCCGTTTAGCATTTTAGTTTATTAATTGTTCCGCATTTTAGTAATATGGTATGTCATTGATTGCTTCTTTGTCAAGCAGCCTGTTACGCATTTTAGTAATTTGCATTTTAGTAATTTTGTTCCGCATTTTAGTATTCCGCCGTTCCGTTCCGCCGTTTTGTTTTGTTTCGCGTTTCGTTTCGCGTTCCGTGCTTTAGTAGGAGTCGTTGTTTTTAGGAACGCCCACCTTTTGGTTTCAAATGGTAGGCAAATGAAAATCACGAAAACCACAACAACCGCATTAAAGCACTGTGTGGATGTGTGGAAGAAAAGAAGTGCTGATCACTGATGAATGCCTGATTTTTGGTAAATAAAAGGAAAGGTCGTAAAAGAGGTTTGTTTGAAGCGTCGTTTTACTATGGATTTAAATTCTGTACAATATATGGAAATGATAGATCGTTCTTTCTTGGGCCGACTTTACACTGAAGCATTGCAGTCGTCGCTGCAGTTGAGTTAGGCACACATTCGAGTGCCCGCCAGTGGTGGTGGGGATTACTTCCAAGGATTACCAGATGGAGTTTTTTAATGCTGAATAGTTTCAGCCTAGTTACGGTTCTGTGAGTAGAGAGCGAGAGAACTACTTCCTGGATTCAACCCTGTGATCCAAGAGAGAACACAGGCACTTTGATACCGATAAAGTACAGTAGAGTGTCCTGCATATAAAAACAACTTTTTCAATTTCAGGTTTGACATCTTGATTCTTGTAAAATGAGATAAAATTCAAATCAGGACAAAGAAAACTCCTACGCACGCTATTGTTTCTGTGGCTAAACAATATCCATGAAATCATCAAATACAATAGGCTAATAATAGAATACCCAGACTCCATCTCCGTTGATTCTCTTTAATATTGTACAGCACGTATTTTTTTATACAAGAAACTAACAATTTGAGCCAGTCTGTACTGAAAGTTTCTTAAAATTGTCGTATTTTCAATATTGATTTATTTCTTATTTATTTCTTATTTATTTCTTACGAGTTTCTTAAAAATTCTATAACGTTCTTCATGTCTACTTCAAAGTTTCTTTTTGAAGACTTTCCAGATCTTTAGAACCCTTTTAGACATTATTCAAGTACCTTTGATGATATAAGCCCCTGTCAGTAAACAACTGATAACACAGTGGAAATATGCCAATTGTTTCCTTTATCAAAATGAATTGTTTCTTAAGTTATAATTTCCCAGTACTGGAGTGAGAGTTGAGCTTCTTATGGGCAGTTTCTTGCAATAGAAATATGTGTATTGGTAAACTACTCATACACCAGCTCTAAAATTGTGATGAAACATATTATTTTGATTTGTATTTGTAAATTTTCACTTCCAGGAAATGGTGCAATTATTCCAGGAAGGTGCTTTTTGCTTAGTTTGCATACAAAATTCTTGTTTTCATTTGAATAGGTACTGTTCAATTCATACTTATGATTTTTAAATGAGAAACAACAGTGTTTTAGACCTATGCCAGTTTCTTATAAAACGGGGTATTATTTTGAAATTCGGGGTCTGTGTTTGTGAAATTTGCATTTCTTACATGCAGGACACTACTGTACATTGTGATTGCAGTAGAANGTTTCTTAAGTTATAATTTCCCAGTACTGGAGTGAGAGTTGAGCTTCTTATGGGCAGTTTCTTGCAATAGAAATATGTGTATTGGTAAACTACTCATACACCAGCTCTAAAATTGTGATGAAACATTATTTTGATTTGTATTTGTAAATTTTCACTTCCAGGAAATGGTGCAATTATTCCAGGAAGGTGCTTTTTGCTTAGTTTGCATACAAAATTCTTGTTTTCATTTGAATAGGTACTGTTCAATTCATACTTATGATTTTTAAATGAGAAACAACAGTGTTTTAGACCTATGCCAGTTTCTTATAAAATGGGGTATTATTTTGAAATTCGGGGTCTGTGTTTGTGAAATTTGCATTTCTTACATGCAGGACACTACTGTACATTGTGATTGCAGTAGAATGTAGTTTTAGTCCTCCCACTGTATGTATTAGCAAGGGTTATGTAAATATCCACAACTAATTTTCTCTCCCTTCTGAGCCAAAATTTTAGATAAGCTCCCCTTTAAGGCCCCTTCTAGGCCAGTCCACAAGGTTACAGACCAAAGGCTTTCCTTCATCTAGCTGAAACGATTAATTGTTTTGGATTAAATTGGCATTGAATCATTGAATTTGTTTAATATAAGGGAAAGAGCAAAAAGGTATCATCCATGTCCTTTTCATTTAACTTCATGTAAAAGTCCTGTCTCTAGCCCTCTCACCATTGCTCTTTTAAGCTCGCTCTAGAGTCTCTAAAACTAAGAACCCACTGGGTTAGGGCTTTGAGCTACAAATCAATCATGATAGATGCAGAAACAGTAATTATCATTTAGCCAGTATCCAATAGTAGCAATTTTAGTAGATATGATAAAATATTTAATGTAAAAAGTATTTTTGATAAAAACAGCTTAATCAAGGTCCGAAGATTAAGTTAAACAGTAGTATACCAGTAGCTGAATAGCAAAATGTTACCAGCTCCCCAAGTGGAATCTGTGTACGCTGTGCACCACAGATTACGCCCATTTCTTTTGTTCCATTGTTTTTCCATCGGTCAGTGTGACTTATGCCCATTCTAGTCTGGCCAACCATGACATGACAGAAGTAGCAAAAGTAACTGTCAGTAGCACCCCTACCCAAAAGTTGGCAGAGCAAACCGATGCTAATGCAGAAGTGTACAGTACTTTCCCATATGCAGGGCTGTCGAGAGAGAGGCTGGGCCTCAGGGTCATGGCTGGACATTTTACACTCCTATGCACTGGTAAGACACTGCTTTTATATTTTTTTAGAATCTCAGTGGGCCCCGCAGGCCTGAACACGTTCCTGAAAGAAAACTACAACAAAGAAAAATACATACCTTATTTCTTGCGGGCCCCCAGAGGCCCTGGGCCCCCTGGTAACTACCCTGGCTACCCCCCCTCTCAACAGTCCTGCCCATATGGGGTGGTAGGGTTTATTTGGGAATAGCAGGTGTTGATGGGTAATTCCAAACCTACCAAATTGAGAAAATGGAAGACTTTGCTCAGGCAAAGCCATATTTTCTAATCAAACGCAACCATCATAAAAATTTGTCAGTCAGGCCAGAACAAACATCTTTTTTATGGCAAACTCAAATAGATTTACTTTATAACATAATATTTGTTTTTATGCTCTGTGAAAGAATTTCTTTTGTTGAGTTTTGTATACCTTTGCTTTAAAGTTAATAGTGTAGCAATGTTAAAAGTATTCAGCCAGTAATCAATCCAGTAATCAATCCAGACAAATTAATGGAGAAGTAATATTGTAATATTTCATTTAATTGGGAATTTCCTTTGGTTGCCTGCCAGGACCTGGATCCCAAAATGTTATTGAAATTAAATCCAGGCTGCTTACAGTGCAATAGAATATTGGAAAACAAATTTGGTAGCCCATCCATGATGTTATTACTGCACTGTATATCACAATGTCAGGTTTATGCATGGGTAGTTAGATGCTGCAGTTGTAGTTGATTTTGATAAAATATGTTGTAGTTTTATTTTTTGTTATGGGGGGGGGGGGGTTGGAGGGCTCTCTCTCCATTAGTTAACCTGTTTACAGAACTCCTCCTTAATCAATCAATACAATCTTGTAAAGTTCTTCTCTTCTGTCATCTCTAAGTTTAAGCATTAAGTTTAATTAATTTTGTGTTTATTGTGTAATATTTTGTATGTATTCAGGTGTAGTATAATTCTGTAGAATTGTATTTAGGATTGGTTGACAAATAAAACTGAAACTTGATTTCCACAGCTTTGTTCTTTTGTGGAGGAAAACATAGGAAGCACACCGGCAGTTCCTTGACTTGGTTCATTTACATTTGGGAAAGGACATAATCATATAAAGCTCAGTTTTCTCTGACACGTCCTATTGCACTGTGCTGTGCATAGTTTATTTCTGATGTTGATTGGTTCTGTTCATAGCAGAAAACTAAGAAAAGAAGTCACCTGTGCACAAGGAAGCCCATATTACAGTTTTTTCAAAAAAGTCTTTTATTCAAAAAAGTAATTTATTCAAAAATAATATTTTCCCTTTTTTCACCTATTATACCATGTGTTGTTTTCTCTTCTTTTGCCTACGGTATACAACATGTGTTATTTGTGAAATAGATGCTTATTTGAGAGAGCACAAGGAATCAGGGGAAGTCTTTATTTCACGCAAGTATTTACTTCACAAAAAACGTACGTATAAAATGCTTTTTTAGAAAATAATGTTTTTTTAATAAACTGTAACATTGGGCTTCCTGTGATGATCTGTACAGGTTTGCTTGCTGTCATTTACATGTGTACAGTAGTTATACATGCATGAATATCATATTACGTTACTTACCTTTAGCACAAGTTTTGAGTTATTCCGAATTTTGATAAATGTTTGATAGTATATATATTCGCATCTCCTCCCCCCTTTAACCCCTCCTGCGTCATCTTTTTGCTTTCTCCTATCTTTTATCATCTTTTATCGCATTTTCCAAATTATTTGTTCCTTTTTTTGGTTCCTTCCATAAATTCACATTGCAGGCATTTGAGGCCTGATGCACTTAAAAGGTGTACTACTTACTCAAAGAGTGTGGGATGTCGGGGTGAGTGGCCGAGCGGCTTATATACAGTTTCCATCAGTTGACTGAAGTTAAGCTCAGTCAAGTGAGGTCAAACTCTGGATGGGTGAACTTGGAGGCTTGACCTCACAACTCACCTCGCCGTCCTTCAAAAGGGACGTTAAGCTAGGGGTCCCATGCCTGAATGCAGCATGCATAGTGGACTTAAATTAGCTTTAAGTAGCTTTTATACTTCCTGCCCACTCAAAATAAATTACTGAAAAAAAGAGAAGAAAAAAATGTCATGGCAACAAAGAGATTTCTGACTAATTTCAGAGATGGAGAAAACAAAAGTCTAGGAAGTATAGGCCCTCAGATAGGCTATCACAAACTTCCTGCTGTTGTGGGCGATGGGTATGTTTCACCCAAATGAGTGGCTTCATGGAAAAAAAATTCTCTAAACGTAGCTCATTTTGGCAAAGGTTTCCTCTTTTCTACTGAAATAATGAAAAATTGGTATAAATTGGCAGTTTTGCGGCGAAAGCCCTCGTAAAATTAGGGAAAAAGACATGTTTTTACAATAAGAATTGAACTTTTTTAAATAGTAAGGTGCAGCCGCCCAATTCCCTGTCCAACCGCGAGTTGTGTACCCCCTCCGCCGAGTTATCAAGTCACAGACTTCTAATCTTCCTATCTCTGTGATTGCTTCAGATGCAAATCAATAAATGTTGCTGTCAAATGTTGCTGGTGGGCTCATTCACTCTGCCGACAGCCTACCTTCCACTGTTACAGTGCTAGTTTGTCATCAAATGAATAGAAATTTTAGCTATTCTTAAAAATAATCTCAATCCAACCATATTCGTGCAGATTTTGTAGAATTTTCGAATGTTAGTGATAGTGATAGAAGCTCAAATGCCATAGCCTGTGTACCACTGGAACACAGGCTACAATGCCACTCAATCGAACCTTTCATTAAAAATGTATAAAAATGTCGCTCGATCCAGACTTTTCTTGGAATAGCTAAAAGGTCTATTCGTCTGGTTTCTCAGTTGAGGTTGTTAGGAAAGCGGTTTTGTTTGCACTTGCTTTCTATTATATTTCGTTAGTTTGTTTGAAACACAAGCTAGGCATATAATCCAAGTATCAAAGCACGAAGAAGGTCCGCTTTCATAGTTATTGTCTGTGGTTTGATAGTGCTATGGCTACCATTGTCTAGACTTGTGACGCTTAAGAGCTACAATGTTTTGCAACCTGTAAACAGAAACACTTTTCCTGATGTTTTGTTTTGTTATTTTTCCACAGTGTTCAGTTGTTGCTTCGACACGCAAGTAGCTATATCCTGCAGTAGAGCTTGTAAAGTTGAATGGTAAGTGTTTGCGTTTATATTTATATTCAAAGGAGGCTGAGTTAGAATGGTCGCCGATCAATTGGTAGAGTGTTAAAGCAAAGTTACATTTATATTTGTTGTCTTGTGTTTATAAAAATAGATAGAACAACAGAACAATACAAACCTGTGTGATGGGTGTGGTACTATAAAAATTAAACGAGAATACAATAAATTCACGATTTTATTACCATAAAATAGCGTTGATATTTTAAACACGACGTTTCGAGCAGGGAGATTAAGTATTAAAGTATTAATATTTAAGTGTCAATTACTTAAAAGTATTTGGTTAAGTATTTGGTTTCGAGATTAGGAGATTAAGTATTTGGTTTCGAGCATATCAAGTATATGTTATCTTGATGGACTTGATAACGAGTGTGTGATCGAAACGTCATACATAGAAATGTGGTTTCATACATGTACGCTATTATGATACTGAAATCGCACATTTGTTGCAGGAGAACAATCCATCGGTGTTACGATGTTATATTGTAAAAATCTGTTACGTCAACTATGTAAAGTGATTACAACACTACCGCTGCGAGGATGCCCTTTGGAGAGGAGAGTTGAATCATTACACACAACTTATTGCTTCCACTTACTACTGATAATGACCAATTTGCTCATTATTTTAATTCAATTGGAAGGGGGGGGGGAGGGATGGTTCAGTGGTGCACACTCGATTATCAATCTGAAGGTTGGTGGTTCGACTCCCTGCCTTACTGAGCCTGCTACAGAGAGTCAGGAGAGTTGCCAGCTCACTGTAATTCTAGGCTAAAGGAATCACAAGGAGTGGTCTCATCGAGAGGAAGGACCGCGATACTGTTTCGAAATTCTTAGCTTCTCAGTGTCCTAAAACTACCTTCGGATAACTTGTAGAAATTAGAAATAAATAGATAAATAAATCAGTTGACGTTCTTGTCTTCTAGCTGACGCAGAACATTTTGCGTAAACTTTGTCCACCTATTATCCCGTATTAAATTGCAAGGAAAATGCCAAAGTTATAATCGAAGGAGATTTTGTACCAGCGAGAAACTTGTATTAATTGTCTTAAAAGGTAGTTTTCTGATTCAAGTAACTTAGCTATGAATGAATTTGGTGTAAATTATGCTTCTTACAAATTACTATACGATACTACTGAAAGGATATATGGGAGCGCAAGAGGATGTGTCTCTGTGTCTACCCCGCGGCCATTACATAAAGTTGATAACGAAGACAAAAAAACATTGAAAATATTTGCTACAAACAAGTTACAAGACAAACATAACGACTGGGAGCCTATGAAGGGATGGAGTGGAGGACTTCAGGACTTCACTCTGATCGACCAGTTTTATGGATAGAATGTAACATAAGCTCAGGGATATTTCTGAAGGATATCACCGATATCCCCTTTAGATATCTTTTTAAAAATAGCCTTAAATAACGGACTCATCATATTAAACCCATAAACGCAACAAAACCATCGAAATCAGTAGAAAGGAGACTATTAACTCCTGTAAAAGAAACAATAACCAAAATAAGCCTGTGACAAGAGAAAAACTGTTAAATCCTATGAGACAAAACCGAATTAACCTTAAAACCTGAAAGGAAAGAAATAAGTTAATAACTCACCAGTAATCGCTGAAAAGATAAACGTCAAATCACAAAATACTAGTTTCGTTGCACTCTCATCAGTTTGGTTCGTGCGAAGAATAAATTACCAATAAAAGCAAGCCACTTTTATAGCAGACGCACAAAACAAAACCGACACGTCATTAGCACCTAAGCCACTTGTTGACTAAACCCAATAGACACCCGCCAAAGATCAATGCCTTTGGCGCAAATTGGAACAATTGCAACGTGAAAACAAACTCCTTCTGTCAGCAGAGGGAGGAATCCCGAAGTTTAATAAACACCGCTTCTAAAACCTTGAGGTGGAGGGAGACCTAGCCCTACCCGAAATTCTGAACAAATCCTCGCTATAGTTGCTACCACACTCATTACTGCTCAGTAAGTGAGCACCAATGGCAGAATCACTTTCTTGTTTAGCCGGACCAGCTTTACATCTTTGTTTTGGTTGACACCCACCGTTGCACCTGTCAGTACCTTTCCTTATTGCTAGGGGCACATGTTGTCTCATCCGGTCAGCAAGTCTTTGGGATGTCCTACCTACGTAGCGAGCATCGCACTCGCACGTAAATTCATACACAATATTTCATTAGTTAGTGGCAGGTATGACATCCTTTTGGACCTTAGGCAACATACGAAGAGACTCGAAAATGACCCTAGAATCAACGGTGCTGTAACAACGATTGATAGCTTAACGAATTTGACCTTCAAACCTGTGAGACGAATCACCGATGTATGGCAATCTAATGTAAACCGGACATTTCTTCGGACCAAAAACCTTGTCCGATGACCAAGTAGAGAGTTTCCTTTCAGCACACCGATTAACAACATGGTCTGGGTAACCATTCTGCCTGAACAGATCTTTCAACATACAAATTTCCGAGTCTATATAACACGGCGAACAAATAACCAAAGCCCTGTGCAAAAGATTGAAGATTAGATTGATCTTGTATTTCTTAGGACTAAATGAGACCCACGTAACATACTGACCAGTAAATGTGGGCTTTCAATACTCCTGGGTAAGAAAACCACTACCTGAGACCTATGTACCTATGTACAAACAGGTTGATGGTGTGGCAATGGGCTCACCTTTGGGTCCTGTGCTTGCTAATATCTTTGTTGGTTATTATGAGCAGAAACTTATGATTGGGCTATCAGATAGTAAGCCATTATTTTATTTCAGGTACGTTGACGACACTTTTGCTATGTTTGAGACTGAAGAGGCGTGTCAACATTTCTATGCTTTACTTAATTCGTTGCACCCCTCACTTAAGTTTACAACGGAACGGGAGACTGATGGTAAACTTCCGTTTCTTGATGTGCTTGTGGAACGGTCAGGTAGCGTTCATGGGTTTAATATGATGAGTCCGTTATTTAAGGCTATTTTAAATTTTGTACCACGAATCATTTGTTTACAGATATCTTTTTATAAACCTCAGCAAAACTTTCTCAACAACTAAACTTTTGGCCACAGATTGTTTTCTGCAGAATGTTTTGTTGAAATAGTAAAGAAAGGATGGATGTGTATCTGTTTCAAAATGCTTAGTTCCATCAGTTTAAAGAGCAGCTGCAGTTTCTTTAGTTCACATCATGATGTTTGTTTTAAATTTTAATTGTCTCATCAAATTAATAAATAAATCATGAAAAGCAGGTCAGATTTACTTATTGGTTGCGAACGGCTTGGAAGATTTAACACCTATCTAACGCACTGCTTGATGACCCCCATGATATGTTTAAATGTGGATCTATTACTTCTTCAATATTATCACCTATACATAATATTGTAGTGTCATCAGCAAACATAACTAGTTCTCCCCTTGTTGCAGAGTCAGGTAAGTCATTTACATGAATAGAGAACAAACGTGTCTTCAGTTACGACCTGATTATTTTATTGTTATAAGTCTCTTTTAGAGTTTGAAACCAGGTGCAGACATTTAGTTCCGGACATTTAAATCTCCGAAATTTGATATGAATAAAATATCGGTTTTAAAGCTTTCATGTCCCTAAAATTCCAAACACTTTGCTTTGCAAATGTTTTACATCCGGGCATTAAAAGGCATATAATTCTTTAGAAACTAGAAGAATGGAGCCTTCATAAAGTGACGAATACCGTGGAGCAGGTGTGATGCTAAACAGCCTCCTCTAAGACAAAACAAAAGTTTTAACGCCTTGGCGACACCTAAATTTTGATATGAATACTTAAACTTAGCCTCGAACTTTAAGTGAGCTTTTAATCAGCCAATAAGAGAAGAACGTTTGATATTGGTCAATAGATCATATTCTACAATATTCCTGAAACTTCAATTTTGTTGTGATTGCCCAGTGTTTGAAAACCTTTGCATGCACACCTGCAGCTGATGAATGATTTGTTGTTCTTTTTTGTAGACTTCCACGATCAACATGAAGCGAGAGATGTTCGCATTCTTAGTTGCAATTTTGTTCTTTACAACTCACTTTGCTCTTGGACAGGTGAGTGAAATCAACAACTATCTTTTCAGTTACATAAAGTTCAAAGCATTAGCTCTTCTGAAGCTCAAGGGAGACCACGCATTGAACATTCAAATGGAAATCCAATCATAGTTGATTCTTAGGTTTGCTTGACTTGGTTTTGAAAGGAAAATTGAGAACTGCAATGGAAATGAAAGTAAAATGTGTTGACTTTTCTTCGCTCAGCTTGGGATCTTTAGCAACTAGGAATTGTTCCATTGTGAATACTGAACAAGAAAAATTGTGGAATTAGTTCTTTCAAAGAAAAGAATCGAAGCTGAACATCCAGAAATTTGTTTTAATAACATGCCAGTGATGAGGGTAGATGAACATAAAGACTTGGGAATCATCC
>REGL01001430.1:60473-80123 GCA_004194395.1 Aurelia aurita complex sp. Pacific
TTTCTCATGGCATGTAATTTGAGACAGACCATAGTAGTTTTAGCTCAATGTCTAAATGGCCTCGGGGTAGTCACAGCCTTTTGCTCCTCGGGGTATCGTTCCTGTAGTATTGTATAGTAATCTTGTAGGTAGTGTAAGTAACATATATATTGTAATCTTTTAGTGGATATATATAAAAAAAATAGTTACAGTTGATAAACATAAATTTCTCTATTGATTTATCTAAAATGCCAATTAAAATTTAGTCCAATTAAATCCTGGCATTTTAGTTTAATCAATAGAGAAATTTATGTTTATTGATTTTTATGTTTTGAAATGATAGTGATATTTAGCTGGGCCACTGATAAAATGAAAGATAGTTATGAAGAGTGTGTGAGTGTGTCGTACTTTTTCCTGGAATATTTCATCCTTTCTCTGGAAACATTCAAGTGAGTAGCTGGTGCGTAGTGACGTTATTTGACTGGAAATTCGATGATATGTGATGTTATCTTCAACCCAAATGACGTTGATGCATTTTTTGGGTTGTGTCCTAACGGCACGATGTTATCCCTTGGTCATTAATATCCACTTTTTTGTGCAGCAGTGGAAAATTGGTACCCAAGTCAAGCTAGTTTCAGGCCTAAATTATCAAATGTTTGTGTCCAAGACTGCACTTCCCGAGGGGCAAATCACTCTCAAAATCTTACACACTTTCATAAAGATTTTCAAAAATCTGGAAAAAGCATGAGAATTAAGAATCTTCACAAAATCTTAGAACTTTCAAGAAAAGTAAAAGATCTTCAATAATTTTGAAAAAATTCCAGAAATCTTTACCAACAAGTAATGGAAATTCTCAAAAAAATGTTTCGACAATTCTTTGAGAATCGCAAAAATTGTTGAAATCCTTAAGAACCTAGCCTGTACCCAAGATCCGCGTAACTGGGGTGTGGGACACAGGTTATAAAAACCTTAGAACAAATTGCAAGATCTAAAAAATCCTTCAAAATCTCATAAATCTAAGAAGTCTCAGAAGGTCTTAGGAATATTAGAAAATCTAAAAATCTTTGGAAATTTCAGAAACAAACCTCAAAAATCGTTGAAACATCTGAGAGATTCTTAGAATTGCAAAATCTCGCACGCCAGTTTTGGAGTGATTTTCCCCTCGGGACTTCAGGTGTGAAAAGGGACAAATATGTTGAAATCTTGCTTAAAGGCAGTCTGTCAGGTATCTGCTTGGCAATTGGCGACAACCAAGTCAGAGCTCAGCACGATGGATGCCTTTGTGAATTGTGCATTTGGAATACAGGAAGGATGATCGTTATCGCTTTCTTCTGTCGTAGAAAGTCGTTTGGATTAGTAGCCACCTTATCACCGAATCAAATGTGTTAATTCTTTTCATTTAAAGTTGGCTAAACAATTATAGCTATGATTGATAATTGCTAATTAATGCCAAATATTTACAAAAATACATGCAATGTTACAAGGAAATATTATTTACAATAAAAAACCCAGACCAGAGTAAAATATTTGACATAATCTGCAGTTGCAGGCTTGCCATTTATAGGCGTGAATAAGTCTTTTTAATATCTGAAGGGACTCTGAACTTTTCAGTTCTGGTTGCAGAGTCTGCCATCCTTTTCTCCCCCTAAATCTGACCGTATTTATTCCGAG
This sequence comes from Aurelia aurita complex sp. Pacific, assembly GCA_004194395.1. Classification (NCBI taxonomy): domain Eukaryota; kingdom Metazoa; phylum Cnidaria; class Scyphozoa; order Semaeostomeae; family Ulmaridae; genus Aurelia; species Aurelia aurita complex sp. Pacific. The sequence continues at coordinate 62,124 of REGL01001430.1, forward strand.
GCAAGTTGTTTTCGCCTTCGGTAGTTGTAATTGTAGTTTGTGGCATGGTGCCTTTACATAGAAGGTAAGCTTATTTTATGATTCCATTTCAAGCATCCCAGGATATATCATTTATGTATTTTGATTTGATTCAATATGCTCTTTGTCATAGTCGTCATTCTTTTAATTTTTAGGGAGGAACTAGTGGAGAAGTATGCTTCCAAGATTCATCGGTTGTATTGAAAGGCTTTAAAAATACGGGAACTACCCCAGATTTTACAGTAGGCGTAAGTTGACCTTTTTTTAATACCGGTTTAGCTGAAATTTCCACTGTTTTGAAAAATTTGTCTACAGGAGGCTGGGGTTGGGTTACTTCATAGTGAACGTGATTCGACCTGCATCTGGACTTTGAGAAAAGGACTACAAGTAAATTATGACTGTTCGATGTCTGTCTGAAGTTTTTTTAGCACTTTTTTGGTCCGGGGCCCCTCGTAGATTTTTTCTGATAACCCTGTTGTTAGGAAGTCTATGCAATGACATTTTGTTACCATTTGCAGATACGTATTACAGTTTCACTGAAATATTTTGACAAATGAGCGCGAGAGAGGCAATTTTCCGTGATTGACCCTGTCATAACCTCGTCCCCAGGGTTTTTATTCATAACTGGACGGAGCTTTTCGTCTCCGTCCCAATATGAAAAAAGGCCCTGGGACGAGTTTGAAAGGTTTGATCATTTCAAAATCGCAAATTCTCCAATCACAATATTCGTGAAAAAAGTAAGAAAATTGCAGTATTTTGCAAATTTCTTTTCTACATACTACTGTTGTGTTATTTCATGTATTTTATCAGAATTCTCCTGTTGGAATTGGAAATTGTAGAAATTGTTTGAATGGAAACCGGATACGGGTGCAGTAATGAATTCAGAGCAATCATCAGTCTGTGAATCAAGATTTGGGCATTGTTTGATTTTGAAGCAATTAAAACCAGCTGATTGAATTAGAATGTAGCCATTATTGTTTTGGTTGCCAAAGGAACTCTGTAGGTAGAAATACCTTTTGAATGACGCATTGCAGTTCTTGTGTTTTATCCAATCACAAACAGCTCCTCAGCAATTTTGCTGCGCGGCTTGAGCAGAGCCACATAACCAGATATCCAGGTACATAATCCACGATGGGAAATTTGTCGCGTCTAAGGGGCTGATTATATGAGAGTTTTCAGCCCGGGCTGGAATTTCAGCCCTGCTAACCGGGCTGAAAACTCAGCCCCCCTCTCCAGTCATCTCTTTGTAAAACTGAGTTTGCGATTACATGAGAAATTTTCAGCCCTCCTTGAGCTAGGCGGGCTGGGATTTCCAGCCCGGGTAAACGGGCTTTGTTTGTTTGTTTGTTTGTCATCTTATTTTAATTCAATCAAATTTTAGCTTCTAAATAGAAACTAATCTAAATCGAATATTTGAATAAACTACTGGCAATAATTTATACACATATTTAGGTCGTTAGCTACAAATACTACAGCTGCAAGTTGACCCATCCCATTGCTTTATTAGTCTCTTAAATGTTTGAATGTTTTCGGCTAATTTAATATTTTTGGGTAAAGCATTCCAAATTTGTGGTCCTAACGATAAGAGACTGTTTGAACCAAAAGTAACTTGGTTTGGTCTATGATGGATTAATTCTCTTGGGTTCCTTGCTGACCTTGTTGGTTGTTTTAGTTTGAAAATATCCTGCATAAAAGGGGGATTTAGCTTTGAGACAGTTTTATAGATTTCAATACAAAGAGTTCTGAGACGGCTGATTCTCATCGTGCATTTCCCAGCTTTGGAAAGTAAGTCGTCATAAGAGCTTGTAGAGTCATTGTAAAGAAATCTAAGAGCTCGCTCGTGGATCTTCTCAATTTTTTTCGCTGATTTTTCAGAGGAAAAATGCCAGACCAAAGGGCAGTAATTAAAATTTGAAAAAACGAAGCTTTGGATCAATATCTCTTTGGCTTTAAATTCCATAAAACCCTTAAGTCTTTTCAGTGCGTTTAGCTGCGCAGCGGCTTTCCTACATAGATCGGAAATGTGGTCGTCAAAGGTTAGTCTGTGATCGATTTTTACCCCCAGAAGTTTTACTGCATTTTCAGATTGAATTTGTTTGCCTTTTATGGTTAGTTTTTCCCCAATTGTGTCATCTCTACCCTTTGTTACTACGATGGCATGGAATTTGTCCGGATTTGCAATCATTTGGTTCCTTTCAAGCCAATCTACAGCAACATTTGATTCCTGTTCCAGTATTCTAACCAGGTTTGGGAATGATTTTGAAAAAGCCGTAAGGGTATTATCGTCTGCATAATTATGTAAAGTAGCTTTCTCTATATAAAGATAAAGATCGTTTATGTATAAGTTAAACAAGATTGGACCAAGAACAGATCCTTGCGGTACACCAGAAAGCACGAGTTGGAAAGTACTATACGTGTTGTTAATACGCACTGACTGTTGTCTACGTTTCAAGTATGAGTAGATATAAACGAGTGCATCTTCATGAAAACCATACGCAGATAATTTTGCAACAAGTAGATCATGTGGGATACAGTCAAATGCTTTCGAAAGGTCCATCATTACGGCCCCCACAATATTATCATTGTCAAGGTTTAGTCTCCATTCTTCGATCATTCTTATCAGGACATGCTGTGTGCTATATTGCTGTCTATATGCCGCTATAAACTTTGAAAGACAAAGATCAAGATGAGGAATGAGTTGATCTTTGATTATTTTTTCATAGATTTTCGAAAAAGCGCTCAACACGCTGACGGGACGAAAGTTTTTCTCCGTTGTACGAAGTGGCTCACCCTTATCTAATGGAGTAACGGCTGCTCGCTTTCCTTTATCTGGAAACTTGCATTTCTTAAAGCTATTATTTATTGCATCTGTTAGGGGTATGGTCAGTTCTTCCGAAGCTAAAAGCAAAAGTTTGGGGGGAATTTGGTCCTCTCCAGTTGACTTTTTACTATCTATGTTTTGTAGCAATTTCCTTACTTCATTTGGTTCAACTGCACGAAATGAAAAGATTGAAAACTGGTTATCTAGATTTTGAAGTATAGCTAATACACTAGGGTGATTGGCATATTTTTCGAGAATCTGTTTCACGATATCTCTATCACTAGTTTGTTCATTTGTGTCTGCTAGGCTTTGTGGCTTTTTCCCACTTGATTTCTCGACGATGTTAATGTAATGATCATTAAATGTTTCAGCAAGCTCATGGTCTTCTGTAATAATCTTATCATCTTTTACAAGCAATATGTCGTTCCCTGATAAGCCTCCTTTATTTGTCAGGAATGGTTTAACTAACTTCCAAAAGTCCTTATTTGTCATTACCCCATTTTCTGTCATCCTTCTGAAATGATTCTTGATTGCTTTCTTCCTTAGGGAAACGCATTTGTTTCTCTGTTTTTTAAAATTTAGTTCATTTTCTCTGGTCCGGTTTTTCTTGAATTTTTTCTGTAGACGAGATCTGTTATAGATTTCTTTTCTCCATGTTTTATTCATAAAAGGCGCATCATTCCCTCTGACGGTTTTGGTTAGTAGAGGAGCGTGTTTATCTACGATCTTACGAAACTTGCATACCAGATCCTCATAGGCGATTTCTCATGTAATCGCAATTTTTCCAGCCCGGGCTGAAAATTTGTTTTGCACAAGCGCAGTTTGAATATAGTTTCGCGCCAAAAACGAATAGAGCGAAGATTTTCAAAGGTGGGATGGCAGATGCCGGCAGATGAAAGCAGAGAACGTTCTCAGCGGAAAACTTGTGATTTTAAAGCGATTTTGAAGTTTTAAACCTCGAACAATTTGACGCCATTTTTTTTAGTTAATTTCAGCCCGGGCTGGCATTTGCGATATAATCGCACGCCAGTTTCACCTGGGCTAACAGGGCGGAAATTCCAGCCCGGGCTGAAAACTCTCATATAATCGGCCCCTAAATAGCTGCTTAGCTACGCTCGCTGCAATAATGATTTAAGCCCGATTGGCGAGCATGTGTAGCCGTTAGGCCCAATTTCATAGTACGTATCAGTGCTTGTTATCCACAAGAAAATCGTACTGAATCGTTCATACCATACATCCTGGCAATGCCCGTCAGCTCTTATTGTCTTCAAAGGTCTGTAAGCAATCACCTTTTGTTCTATTTTTATGGCCTAAGTTTCGCTTCTGCCCATAGAGAACTCTTCAGACTCAAAACAGACAGGCTGATCAAATATTTCGAAAAAGTAATCAAATAAAATATTTTTTTGTTTCTTAGATTACAGAATTGACCGTCAGCAGTCGAGCAAGCCAGAATGGCATTGTGACTTGCAAGTAAGTTTTTTTCCGCTTGTTGAATAAAAAAGTTTAAACGCTTGCTTGCGTGTACTCTCCTTCCTGTATATCAGATGCCTTAAAGCTGATGGTCATTGTGTAGTTGATATATCAATTTAGGTAGCAAAACTTGGTTTGTTAAAATCGGTTGAGATCGGTTGTAAAATCGTTTGTAAAATCGTTTGATTCACAATCCTTCAAAAAATACCAACTTTCTGAACCACGTATACCAAAGCTCCACAGCCACCCGCAATGAAAATGACATCCAATCGGGCTATTGTAGTGTCCAGTCAACCTGCTTTGTCTGCCCTATAAAAGGGGATCCAAGCCTTGAATGAAAACAGCCATTCATAGACAATAGGATCTGCCACACGCCGAACCATATTGGCTAACTGATCAATGTCATCAGGAAATTGATATCAGGCTAGAATTTGACTGCAAGTGGCTTGAGCCACTATATATGCATAGAGTTCTTCTAATCTTTACACTTGGGCCTTCTGTAAGCCATTTGTCATCTGGTTTTCGGTATCGTCATCTTGAATTGTTAATTAATTTGATCAAGGTTTTATGGCCTGTTTTGAAGTCGTGCAAGGTTTCATGGCCTGCAAGTCGTAGTTAGAATATAGTTTTAAAAGCTACTTTGTGAAACTGAACAAATTCATATAGCAAAAACTTAAGATTTAAGCTCAACGTAAACGACTGATATTGCATACAAGTTTAAGAATGATTGCCAGGTAGGCAGCTCAAAATAGGCATGGTACCTGAAGGTAAGCGGCATAAAGGCACAAGACTTTCATCATGAAGATGAGCCACTATAATGCACATAAAACGCTCTTTGTCACTTTTTTCCTTCCTTAAAACGAACAGCACTACCTAGTCTACAAAAAGCAACTGAACAGCTCAATAAAAGGTTGACCTGGACGAAATCTACTACTTAGAACAACCAGTTTTTTCAAATTTTTGATACGAGCCTCTTGGCCTAAATTTTTCTTAAAGTTACTGCAGCAATTCATTTTTTCTTCTAGACAATAATTATGACAGATCCAGTTTCTGCCGTATTTTGACGGCAACATGAAATTTAGCCTCTGTTAACAAATTTCTAGCCTACGAGTAGACCCATTATCCAACTGGAGAAAGGGTCTACGAATTAATGAGCGAAAGCTTGCTACTGCAGTTCCAGATTTCTAGAACTTACTTTATGCAGCCTTTGTTTCGACGGGTTTCACACATTATTTGAATAGAGGATTAACATAATCAACTGGGCAGCCGTAGCAAGATTTATCTCTTTATTTCGTAGACCCTTTATTCTTTAGGATAATTGGTCTACTCGTAGGCTAACAAATTTCCTGCAGCCTAAAGATTTGGCAAACATTTCTTGGGAACGGTGTTCCCCTGTTCCCACACTTTGTCGGCCCCTGTTTAGCATTTTCGCCCAAACTAATCCTTGAAGGATGGCCAATAGATCAATGATAGCTTTGATAAAATCTGGACAGTATTAGATCTTCCATTTGCTAATAGTCGTCCATTTTTCATTGTTCTTTAATTTTAGTTCTAAATTCCTCTTTGCTTCAGGAATTTCTTAGACCGAAACGCCAAAGCTCTGGTTTGGACGTAGAGGCAATTTGATCTTTCAATTAATATTCTAGCTCTCAAAGCACCACTATCAACAAATGAGGTATCTATGTTCAAGTTAAGTATCGAGAAACATTTTGAAATTGATTAGCCATTGATTAAGCTAAGCTCTTGTCGCTGGATCGAACCAAAACTGTATACCTTTTTCTGAGACACCCGATATAGTTTTACAGATGATATTTTCTTATAGGTACACAAGACCAATTGCACCAAAGGCCGGCAGCTATATGAGAAACCTCAATGACAAATTTTTCATAACCGTTGCTTATGGCGATTCAGTTTCTGGTACGTAGAACTATCATGGGAAAATTGTCCTTGAAACTTTATTTTCCTGTTCTCCGCCAAATAGGGCCCTTTTTCTCGCTAAGAGAGCTGTCGCAAAGTATAGAATAGAGGGGGCGGGAGGGCTTTAACAGGGCCACCGAAACTAGTGGGTGGAAAATGTTGGACTAACAAACTCTTTCAAATGATAAACATGGGCCATGAAGCTATTCGATGCCTCTGTCCCAGTTTCTAATTCAGTGGCATCTCAAAACGCTCTTCCCTGCCCTCTTGAAACGTTGTACCGGATGACCGACAAATTTGGTATGGAGAATATGATGCACATGAAGAAATTGAACTGTATAGTGCAGCAAGTCTTTCTTGAAGAAGTTTCTGAACCACACAGTTCATTTTGAATTCCTGGGGTCAGCAAATTCTTTTTACAGATATTTAGCAACGATGTAGACAGTTTTTGTAGTTTGCTTTGGGCTATATAATTTCATGGCGAATTTTGAAATCCCTTCCGCCCCCTTCTGCTCCATACTTCATGAAAGTAGTGAAAGTAGTTGAGAATTGTTCAAAAATTAATAAGCGGGAGAGGAACGATTATTCGGTACTCGAGGGTACCCATATTATGCTTCGCAATGTAAAATGATCTTAATTTGCATTAGGAGAGAGTTTCCTCAAGAGGACCATCACGTGATGATGATGATGATGATGATGATGATGATGATGATGATGATGATGATGATGATGATGATGATGATGATGATGATGATGATGATTTTCATTTTTCCATTAGGTTCAGACCCGCAGTATCACACCAGCGGCTTCTATGCTTCATCTTCTGCGAAAATTGACTTTAAAGTAGTCACTGTTATTTCTGGAGGTGGAACGTCAAAAGGTCTTGTTATTGCTCACGGTAAATATCATCATTGTTCCTCTACTTTAACATAACTCTCGACCCCCTTATTCAAGCAAAACAAATAAAGCATTTTCTAAAAGCGTAGTAATGCAGTTACTAAATGAGTACAAGTTTGATAAACTTGAGCAATGGAAACAAAAAAGGACAGTCGTCAAATCTGAATCAAATTTTCAGCATTCATAAACCGCTTTTTATAGTAACAACAGGTTTTAATTGGCGAGGACATAATGCAGGGGTGGAAACAATGTCTTGATTTCAGGGACCGAAAAGGTTTTTGAGAAAACTTTCAGTAAGAGCAGGCAGGATGCTCCAAACAAGAATCCACTTGTTGGCAGGTCATGATAGAAATAGGCGGGACTGATTTTGAAGATTGGTCAGTAATCCTCTATCTCAGTTGTAAAGGATGTTTGGTGAATTCTGTTGACTTTGTGGCTGACAACTCACCAAATAATAAACAGTAGTGATGTTGTCTGGAGACAGCAAAACATCAATCCAATTTCTAAAGACTTAGTTTGAAATCAAGAGACAATTTTAGATTTTTACGCACAACCGAATCGTCGAATCCCCCTTCTTCTAGCATTTCTTTCTTTCTGGAGACCTGGAAGCATTTCTGGGACTATTGGTGCCGTGGTCCGTTATTTTCTCCACACATGCCATAATGATCTGCCAGCACTTCTTAATTGATCTCAACACCAATAACACCCCTCCTAATGAAATATAACTTTAGTGTATCAAACGTTCCTGTAAGCAGGAAGGAGGCTAGTGTAGCGAGAATGGCAAGCATTTTTAATCTCAGGCTGCATTTTTGAATCGTCGATAAAATCAACCAGATGTAGGACGACCTCTCAAGAACAGTTTTGACCTGCAAAATTGTACTAAATCATCTTTCTCCTAAGTGTATGTGTGTGTCATTTCCACTATTTTAATGATTTCACATGATTTATCCATTTCAGGAGGCTTGATGGTTGTTGCATGGGTGATCTTTGCATCATCAGGAATGCTAATTGCAAGGTATACCAGACCTGTTGGCGGTGACAAGACATGCTTTGGGCAGAAGATTTGGTTTCAAGTAAGTACAGATATATTTTAGATCCTCAGATATCTTTGGCTAGCATCTACTGGATGCGACTAAGCGAGCTTCACTTTGACAACAGCCAAGTGAAAGGAAACTTGAAATTAGGGGTTAAAACTCAAGCAACTTCTAAAATCAATTTTAACAGGCAAAAATTGTACAGAGATTCGGATGCAAGAACGAAAAGATTTTATACACTGAGGCCTTCCTGACTTATGTCGTCATCAGAGTGCAACTTAATGCAGAACTAAATGAAAGTTTGACTGTACTCCTACATGTAAAAGTATATTTGTAGAACAAAGTTTCATTAAGTTCTGTTTTGAATCACACTCTGGCCACGGCATGAAGTCAGAAAGGACTCAGTGTACTACATCTTCTTGTATTTTTTTGTTATCTGAATTTCTCGTTAAGTACCTTATCTGCAAAGTTTAGCAGGTAAGAGATAGAAAAACCGCCCAGCCATATGTTGAACTCAAATTGAGTCTTTCAGAAATTTCAAAACGTAAAGAAATTTAAACTTTTTTCGCAGTTACTTGTTAAAATGTGAAGGTCTCCTTGGTGTATCCGGTAGGGTAAACCTTAGACTTTTACTTTTTCTCACAGGCTTCCTTCTCCTTTTCGTCCCCTATTAATTTCCTTCTCTTAAAGTGAACTGCCGGAGCTTATATGGTCTGTCCAGGTCAAATAGATATCGAAACATGCCATTGCTTATTTGGCTTTGCTTTGTTCACGTGTACGCCGAGATTTTCAAATACGAATTTCAAATTAATTTATATGCATTAGGAGAAAAGCAGCTAAGGGCGTGTTACCACAGGAGCATCAGTTTCAATATTTCTCAATATTTTTCTTAAAGGTTTTCTTCTTCTTTTTCTCTCTCTTCCTCCTCCGCTTTTCTTTCTCTTTCTCCGCATTTTTCTGCTCTCCTTCGCGTCGGCCAAATATTCACTGTTTTTTTTTATTTATTTATTTTTTATTAATTCATATTTTTACACGATATCCCATCAGTACAAAATTAAACTGCAAAAGTTACAAGTTTGTTATAAATGAATAATGAAAAANCAAGGGATATAACTTTGCATAGTTCTTGGATAGCCCTTTACCGTATGAATCCAGCAACTAGATGGCATTAAAGACGAAAGAATTACCTTTCATTTAAAAGAAAAGATTCTAAAATCGGACAAAGGCAAGATGACCTTTCGACATTTTGAAATTTACGTTATTTTGACACTTGTACCGGAAATGTCAGTGTAAACAACCATATGAAATTTAGGCCAACTTCAAAAATACATTTCTCCGCACTCAGTGGTCCGATTTTAAAACGGTTTGTTTTATGTTAATCCTCAGGATGTCCTCTATAAAGACTGTCGTGTATTTTTTGCATTTTCGAAAATTCATTTTTTGCAATTTATTACATGCTCTGGATCACTGTGCAGCCATATGTTGAACTCAAATTGAGTCTTTCAGAAATTTCAAAACGTAAAGAAATTTAAACTTTTTTCGCAGTTACTTGTTAAAATGTGAAGGTCTCCTTGGTGTATCCGGTAGGGTAAACCTTAGACTTTTACTTTTTCTCACAGGCTTCCTTCTCCTTTTCGTCCCCTATTAATTTCCTTCTCTTAAAGTGAACTGCCGGAGCTCATATGGTCTGTCCAGGTCAAATAGATATCGAAACATGCCATTGCTTATTTGGCTTTGCTTTGTTCACGTGTACGCCGAGATTTTCAAATACGAATTTCAAATTAATTTATATGCATTAGGAGAAAAGCAGCTAAGGGCGTGTTACCACAGGAGCATCAGTTTCAATATTTCTCAATATTTTTCTTAAAGGTTTTCTTCTTCTTTTTCTCTCTCTTCCTCCTCCGCTTTTCTTTCTCTTTCTCCGCATTTTTCTGCTCTCCTTCGCGTCGGCCAAATATTCACTGTTTTTTTTTATTTATTTATTTTTTATTAATTCATATTTTTACACGATATCCCATCAGTACAAAATTAAACTGCAAAAGTTACAAGTTTGTTATAAATGAATAATGAAAAAAAAAATTTAAATTTGGTATTAGCTAGGATAGGATCCAGGCTGAGATCTGATCTTCCTGGGAGTCGTGTTTTAGTTAGGGTTTACTGAGCTCTTTAAATGCGTTTTTAATTTTCTTTTAAACTGATAGAACGAGGGGATTTCCCTTATTTCGATTGGTATTTCATTCCAAGCTTTAAGCCTGGAAAGATGGAAACTTTTTTTTGTACACTCAAGTTTAAACTTTGGGATGTCGAGATTTCTATTGTTTCTTGTGTTATACCTAGAAATTTCATTCCTCTGACTATACTTGTTCCAGTGGCTCTCAGGGCACTGCTTGTTGACTATTCTGTGCGTCAAAAATAAGAAACACAGAAAAATGTTGAATATTGACACTGATGCCCCTGTTGTGTTACAACTCTGTCGTCAGAAGTAAAGCCAAAGTAAAGCCAGTGGGCAAGCCCAAAGAACAGTGGCATAAAGTGGAGCTATGAAGTCGAGTTAATAACTGCCGATTTTTTCATTCATTTCATTTTCATTTTAAATCCTTTATACACGGTGGCCCCATCAGCCAAGAATGGCTGCTTTTCAGGGGGCCGTGGTAAAAACCTAATTACAATGTTATAATAAATAAAAAAGAACTATTTACTATATTAAATTAGAAGAAATTAAAAAATCAAAAAGCTATTTGCAGCGAAATCTACGTTTAAAAGGAGACTCCTCCGATGCTCCTNTAAAGCCAAAGTAAAGCCAGTGGGCAAGCCCAAAGAACAGTGGCATAAAGTGGAGCTATGAAGTCGAGTTAATAACTGCCGATTTTTTCATTCATTTCATTTTCATTTTAAATCCTTTATACACGGTGGCCCCATCAGCCAAGAATGGCTGCTTTTCAGGGGGCCGTGGTAAAAACCTAATTACAATGTTATAATAAATAAAAAAGAACTATTTACTATATTAAATTAGAAGAAATTAAAAAATCAAAAAGCTATTTGCAGCGAAATCTACGTTTAAAAGGAGACTCCTCCGATGCTCCTCTGATTCCTTATTTTCTCTGCAGTGCAGTTTATATGGGGCTAAGAACCATTTTCCTCTCTCTTTTGATGTCCCGTTTTATTTTGTAGGCCCACCGGAGTTGCATGACCCTGGCATTGTTGTTCACTGTCATAAGCTTCATTATAATCTTCGTACACAGAAAAGGTTGGAGTGAGGTAAGCCTGCGGGGGTAGGCTAGCCTGAGCTGAGACTCAACTGATGCCATCCTTTTTTTTTTATAAATCAATAAAATTTTACAATACATATTACTGTCTACACTACTTACAAGAATTACTTTACAATACTACTGGGACAAATACCCCCGGGGAGCAAAGGACTGTGTCTTCTCCAAGGGGATTAACATAGGTAAAGGAAAGAAAAACTACTTAAACTTAAAGAACACTACTAAAACAACACATACGGATAATAAGAACGATTGATACCTAAGTCTGCTGCATATTAGACGTCAAATCTAAGTGATGGCAAGGAAAGGTAAACTGGTGGAGAAAATTTATCTTGAAGTTTCTTTAAGTATGAAAAAAAACCACCATGCACCTGCCGTCCAATATGCAACAGATTTACAAACGTAAAGAGACAACACAGAAACAGACGAGGACTTAGTGGTTACGTGGTGTACATCATTCGTTAGAAGCGACCTTACTCAAACCGTCCAGTTTCGCGGATGAACTGTATAGTCAAGTTGAGAATAGTTCTATTGAGGTCGTAAGAGAACTTTTCGTCACCATACAGTAAAAGCTGAGACCATCCTTTTACAGACTCTAGTGAATACATTAGTGACCAGTACAGGCGTCATTAAAAATATTCTGTGCCTGCGAGCAAATGGTTGGGAAAAATTTGCCTGCAATCAACCTACTCACTCTTAGTACAATTAAGGTGCCAACAAATATTGTGTCTTGATATTTTGTGCCTGCGAGCTTTGCTCGTACGCTCGCGCAAATTAATGAGGTCTAACCAGTGAGACAGATACATTGTGTTCACTGAAACAGTCAGTAGTGATAGATTTAAGGGGGGGGGGCAAGTGGACGTTAGTGCCTCTCTTCGGAATGCTTGGTGCCCCATTTGACAAGGCGAGCATAGGTTCCAAATATTCAAATCGGTGTATAAAGGTAGGTGTAAAGATCTGTGTCCTATTTCTTTGAATTGAATGTCTTTGAAAAAGTTTAGTTACTTCTCTACAATTCTACTGTTGGACCTTTCTGAAATCTTGAATATTTTTCGAGATTACAGCCTATTTATATTTCAACGCATTTGAGGACGCGACGCCATCAAATTTCTGAATCGAAAACCAGAGGAATGTCAGACTTTTGTTTGATACGAAATTATAGACATCCATAAACTATGGTCTTCTTGGAATTATTTCATGTTTCGTCAAAAAGCTTAGAAATTACGATGGTTTTAAATTCTTTTGAAAGTTTTACTGGACTTCTTAAGAAAGAAAAAAACCCCTAATTCTGAAAATATTTAAGATTTTCTAAAATTCCAACGGTAGAAATATATAGCAAAGTGGTTGAAGTACTTTTGAATCCATTCTGTTCAAATAAATAGGTCATAGAATTTACGCCAACCTTTTTAAAGATTTATAATCTATGCTGGCAAAGCATGTGTCCCTCGTTCTAGCGCTAACGTTCTTGTTTTGACTGTTTCCATCAGACTGTGGAAGTGGAAAAACATGCAAGTCAGAAGTCAAGGAGAAAAATCAATAAGTTTTCCCAAGCAGTCGTCACACAATTTTCCTTCCATCCACTTTCGGTGCCCTCTCTGTAAGTTGCCCCCTTCAACTTCCGGCTGGATACACCCCTGCAGTGAAGGAGCAAAAATTCTGAGCAAGTTCAACACAAAATTCTGCTATTGTACTCTATCATCCTGCAACAAGCACGCGCAGCATTATCATACAATATCCTGAAAGATGTACAAAGAGGAATCATTGTGTTGATCTAGAATTTAAAGTATTCATAATCGTATGTAGCCGTACATCAGTCTTGCTTTGTAGGGTGTTCATTGTCTTAAAATAAACTCTAAAATGTTCTAAAATATCGTATTTTATTCTAGGGTGCAGGTGCACACCCAGTCCTTGGCATTATTGTCACAGTTCTGGCAATAGTTCAAGTAAGCATCCATTTTGTTAGTTTTACTAACAATTATTTGCAAAATTTACTCAGGCCCCGTCCACACGTATACGTTTACGTTTGTAAGACGCATAGAATGTTTTCTATCCACACTGATCCAATAATCGTTTACAGAGCGTTTTCGAATGTAAGCGTTTAGGGTAACCTAAGACGCCGTTTACGTGTGGATTCAAGGCATGCACGCATAACAAAGTATGCGTTTACCTATCCTATCCAGAATTTATATATTTTGGCAGGTGAATAAAAGTATATCGACATTTTTGAGAATCGTAATTAATAACCATCCAACTAATTTGAAAATGTCCTGAACCGTCATCTGACTGAGTCAATTTTGGGCTGTTTTTGTCTTAAAGGACAATTCAGCCAGGGGTTGGTATGATTGATGATGAAATAAAAGATTAGACTGATATGAATGGTGTATAGTAATTTTTCCACCATTTACTCTTTTCCACCATTTTTCGTCTGTTTGTTCCGAATTTAGGTATTGAAATAAATGACTTGTGTGTTGTGATGTCATCATGCTCAAAGATTGGCGCTCTCTGACGACAAGTTAAATGCAAATGTGGCTGCTGCCCTATTGTTTTCTTGCCTCTCTTGATCATGTTAGCAAGAAAACAACAGGACAGCGGGCACATTCGCATTTAAATTGACGTCAGAGAGCGCCGATCTTTGAGCGTGATGACATCACAATGCACGAGTCGCTTATTTGAACATTTGATTTCATAAGGAAAAGACGAAAAATTAAAAGTTCTGGAGACGATATCTGAAGATATCATGGACGCATAAAGTCAGCAATAAGGATGTACCAATCAAAGCAAAAAGTAAAAGATCTTTGATAGCAAAGATTAGAAAAGACAGCTTGAGTTTAAGGGCACTTACGCAGAAAGAAAGGTTCAGAACCTCAGGTACTAACCGGGAAAATTGAACGTAAAAGAGACAGAGGAAGGCAAATAGCAACATATATTGATAGCTTGAAACTGCTTACCAACGAAAAGAAAACTGGAACTCTCATTCAAAAGCTGATGCCAGGAAATTGGAAGGCATTGATCGTCAACCTCTGTAATCAGATACTACACAACAATTGATTGATTGATTGATTGATTGATTGATTGATTGTTTGGCTGATTGACTGATTGACTAATTGGTTTTTTGTTTGTGTGTTTGTTCGTTTGTTTGTTTGTTTTCGTCTTCAAATAAGAAATCGGCCTCGAATCATCAAAAGTTGCAGATACCAACTGACTTCTTTTCTTTCAAGAGCATGTGAGAAAGTTTCAGCAAAGAATGACCCTAAAAGTGTCTTTTCTGACGAATTTTATGAGATCTCTTCCATCCAAAGCCCTTATATACACGGTTGTTGCAATTTGAAAACATCGAAAATCAGGTAAAAACAAATTTGTTGACATGCTGCATTTAGACCCATTGTTTGGGCCTTTCTAAAATATGATATTTCCTAATTTACAATTTGGAGTCATTTCGGTCTTTGGTAGGAAGAACACGTCAGAATCTAAGCTATACTTTTTAGAAAAGACCATAGAAAAGACAATACAGAACTGTTAAAATTCCTCCTCGTTTCGTTGTTTAACAATTTTGTATCAAATAAACGGGGGACATATCTCCTATCCTGAAATTCTTTCTGCTTTCTTTTACAGCCAATAATGGCAATTTTTCGACCACATCCAGGTGAAGATAAGTAAGTGACTCGACATCTTGATATTATCCCCACACTAGATTTATTATAACATCGAGCAAAAGGGAAATGAAGCATGGAAAGAATGCAAAGTTCTGGGAAGTCTACTCGGTACAGAAAAAGACATCAACAGAAGAAAGATATTAGCAATTGATGCCTATAAAACGTTCAACAGCATTTTCAGCAGCAAGAAAAACTCCATTAAGATCAAACTGAGAACTTTTAATGCCTAAGTAGCAAGTGTGTTTTTGTATAATAGCGAGCTGTGGACTCTAACAAAGAAGCTAGAAAACACCATCGACACCTTCCAACGTAGACATCTAAGAAAGATTCTAGGAATTAACTGGNTGTTACAACTCTGTCGTCAGAAGAAAAGCCAAAGTAAAGCCAGTGGGCAAGCCCAAAGAACAGTGGCATAAAGTGGAGCTATGAAGTCGAGTTAATAACTGCCGATTTTTTCATTCATTTCATTTTCATTTTAAATCCTTTATACACGGTGGCCCCATCAGCCAAGAATGGCTGCTTTTCAGGGGGCCGTGGTAAAAACCTAATTACAATGTTACAATAAATAAAAAAGAACTATTTACTATATTAAATTAGAATAAATTAAAAAATTGAAAGGCTATTTGTAGCGAAATCTACGTTTAAAAGAAGACTCCTCCGATGCTCCTCTGATTTCTCGTTTTCTCTGCAGTGCAGTTTATATGGGGCTAAGAACCATTTTCCTCTCTCTTTTGATGTCCCGTTTTATTTTGTAGGCCCACCGGAGTTGCATGACCCTGGCATTGTTGTTCACTGTCATAAGCTTCATTATAATCTTCGTGCACAGAAAAGGTTGGAGTGAGGTAAGCCTGCGGGGGTAGGCTAGCCTGAGCTGAGACTCGACTGATGCCATCCTTTTTTTTTTATATAAATCAATAAAATTTTACAATACATATTACGGTCTACACTACTTACAAGAATTACTTTACAATACTACTGGGACAAATACCCCCGGGGAGCAAAGGACTGTGTCTACTCCAAGGGGATTGACATAGGTAAAGGAAAGAAAAACTACTTAAACTTACGGATAATAAGAACGATTGAAACCTAAGTCTGCTGCATATTAGACGTCAGATCTAAGTGATGGCAAGGAAAGGTAACTGGTGGAGAAAACTTATCTTGAAGTTTCTTTCTTTAAGTATGAAAAAAAACCACCATGCACCTGCCGTCCAATATGCAACAGATTTACAAACGTAAAGAGACAAAAAAGAAACAGACGGGGACTTAGTGGTTACGTGGTGTACATCATTCGTTAGAAGCGACCTTACTCAAACCGTCCAGTTTCGCGGATGAACTGTATAGTCAAGTTGAGAATAGTTCTATTGTGGTCGTAAGAGAACTTTTCATCGCCATACAGTAAAAGCTGAGGCCATCCTTTTACAGACTCTAGTGAATACATTAGTGACCAGTACAGGCTTCATTAAAAATATTCTGTACCTGCGAGCAAATGGTTGGGAAAAATTTGCCTGCAATCAACCTACTCTTAGTACAATTAAGGTGCCAACAAATATTGTGTCTTGATGTTTTGTGCCTGCGAGCTTTGCTCGTACGCTCGCGCAAATTAATGAGGTCTAACCAGTGAGACAGATGAATTGTGTCCACTGAAACAGTCAGTAGTGATAGATTTAAGGGAGGGGGGCAAGTGGACGTTAGTGCATCTCTTCGGAATGCTTGGTGCCCCATTTGACAAGGCGAGCATAGGTTCCAAATATTCAAATCGGTGTATAAAGGTGGGTGTAAAGATCTGTGACCTATTTCTTTGAATTGAATGTCTTTGAAAAAGTTTAGTTACTTCTCTACAATTCTACCGTTGGACCTTTCTGAAATCTTGAATATTTTTCGAGATTACAGACTATTTATGTTTCAACGCATTTGAGGACGCGACGCCATCAAATTTCTGAATCGATAACCAGAGGAATGACAGACTTTTGCTTGATACGAAATTATAGACATCCATAAACTATGGTCTTCTTGAAATTATTTCATGTTTCGTCAAAAAGTTTAGAAATTACTATGGTTTTAAATTCTTTTGAAAATTTTACTGGACTTCTTAAAAAAGAAAAAAACCCCTAATTCTGAAAACATTTAAGATTTTCTAAAATTCCAACGGTAGAAATATATAGCAAAGTGGTTGAAGTACTTTTGAATCCATTCAGTTCAAATAAATAGGTCATAGAATTTTACGCCAACCTTTTTAAAGATTTAGAATCTATGCTGGCAAAGCATGTGTCCCTCGTTCTAGCGCTTACGTTCTTGTTTTAACTGTTTCCATCAGACTGTGGAAAAACATGCAAGTCAGAAGTCAAGGAGAAAAATCAATAAGTTTTCCTAAGCAATCGTCACAAAACTTTCCTTCCATCCACTTTCGGTGCCCTCTCTGTAAGTTGCTCCCTTCAACTTCCGGCTGGATACACCCCTGCAGTGAAGGAGCAAAAATTCTGAGCAAGTTCAACATAAAACTCTGCTATTGTACTCTATAGCCTGGTTTCCATTAAATCGCAAAGTGTCGCAAGTGTCGCAAGTGTCGCAAGTGTCGCAGAATTTTGCTTCTGCAACACATTGCGACGAATGGAAACTGCTGTACTAAAATGCTGCGACACTCTGCGACACTCTGCGATCGGTGTCGCAGAGATAGAAAATTTCTATCTCTGCGACACTTTGCGACACTCTGCGACACTCTGCGATCAATGGAAACACCTGTCCTAAAGTTCTGCGACCAATTGCGATCTCAGAACAAAAGGGTCACGTGATGTTGATCTGTTTCCAAAATTCCTGCCTTATTGTCTTTGAAACATGGCATCGAAATTCTGCAACACTCTGCGACCAATGGAAACGTCCTGTCGCAGAGAGTCGCAGAGTTCAGCAAACCAAAATTCTGCGACACT